>WIGN01000421.1:0-31482 GCA_014235955.1 Colletotrichum sojae
GGTATCGTTGTGTCCTGGGGGCATGAGGTGCTTCGAGCACGAGTCGGGGAGGGGCTCGAAGACCTGGTCGGCTGACGGCTTGAAATACCATTCGCCCGAGGAGGTGCTCATCTCGAATTGGACGGTCAACTCCTTCATGGATTGCCAGAAAGGTGGGGGCGAGTCGGACGACGACGACGACGACGACGAGAAACGAGGCCAGAAGAAGGAAGAGTCGATCTGTCCGGAGTAGTCGAGGCTTGTCAGGTTGTTGACGAAGTGATGCATCGCCGAACTGATGGATGGTCCTAGGCCGTCAGGGCCCAGCTTGTTGGGAAGAAGCTGGTTGTAAAAGCACGGCTCTGGCTTCATCGCGATCATCGCAGTTGTGACGGAGCTCGGAAGACAAGACGTCTCGATACTATCGATGACGGCCGCTCGCATGGCCTCGCAGAACTTGACGAAAGTGTTGGGCACGACGTGTTAGAAGGAGACATCCTCCAGGTTGGGCATCTTGGCCACGAGTGCTAGGGTGCTCAGAAGGCTGATCTCGCGTCCGCCGTGCATCTCGGTTTCGTCGTTGAAGGTGCCGATGCAGGGGACCAAAGGGAGGTCTTCAGCGTTGACCTCGACGTATGAAAAGCGCCATCGCTCCGGGCCAATGTCGGTGATGTTCTCGCGGTCGAAGACCGCCGGGCGTTGGCGAATGTCCGAGAGCGAGTTCATCGTGATGAGGAGGCCGATGATCTTCTCGGCTGACCACTTGGATAGGGCAGCGAGAAGAGAGGCCATGGCATCGGTTGCCGTCTTGTTGTTCATCTTTCTGTCCTCTGCGGTCTCGAACTTGAGGAATGCCTCTTCGGAACACCTGCAGAGGTTGATGTGATAGTGGATGCGGTCGACGAAGTCACGGCGGTGGGCCGATGCGAAGGCGGCTTCGAAGGCGCCAACGTCGTCGTTGGTGATTCGCATGTTGCGAAAGATCAAGCGATCCATGGCGAGCCGGAACTTGCGCGAGACAAAGGGGATGACGTGGAGCCGGTGCCAAATCTTCAGCTCCGACGTCTCGCCATCTTCGTCTTCCTCGTCTTCCTCGCCATCTTCGTCTTCCTCGTCTTCCTCGTCTTCCTCGTCTTCCTCGCCATCTTCGTCTTCCTCGTCTTCCTCGTCTTCCTCGTCTTCCTCGTCTTCCTCGTCTTCCTCGTCTTCGTAGTCATCGTAGTCATCGTAGTCATCGTAGTCATGATCGTCATTGTAGTGATCGTCGGCACCCTCGTCCTCCCAATTCTCTTCATTTTCTTCCGTGTCCTCGTTGCCTTTGTTGTTTTCGCCATCCTTCTCGTCTTCGTCGTCTTCGTCGTCCTGTTCATCGCTTTGGCAGACAGGGTCGGAAAAGTCCTCGGAAAAGACCTCGCTTTCGACGGGCAGCATATCGACAATGTGGTCGATGATCTCCTGTGGAAGATTTTCCATTATGGCTATGTCGTGGTTGAATAATGAGATCCGCGTAGAAGGAGACAGCCAAGGAGACGTCCGAGGAACTGTCAAAAAGGTAGGATTTTTCTTTGGGGCCGGGGTTGAAAGGAAAGCGACGCGGCCCAAAGATTGACCGCCTTCAGTCTTGCTTCCGTTTGTTTGCTTGAAGCGGGACCTGATGGCCGATATGTGCAAGTTCCCGAGCTTGCACCTGAGATTGACGAATGACGTGCTAATGGCAAAGGAGCGGTCAATTGAGGTGGGCTGAATATGAAGTCGGAAGATGCGTCTCTCTTCTGTTTTTCGCTTTTTTTTTTCCGTTTTTTTCTCTGTATGAAAAGACTTGTCAGGGTCAGAGCATACAGTGAATGGGGCGATGGTATTTGCAGGAAGCAACCCCTAGGAGGAAGGGAGGCTTTGTTTTTATCACGTGTTACTTGGCCACCTTACTGGTGCTATCTTGATTATTCTCTACTGCTGCCAACCCTGTCTGTTACTGCCGTTTGTGTTCTCCATCACAATTGATGCTGTCTACCATCTCTATCGTCCGTCACCATCGTCCGTCACTGTCATCGGCCACTGTCTCTGCTTGTATACAATGTTAGATATCCCTTCTGAAAATACCCAGCTGACGGAGGGAATCCGGTGATGAGGTCGGGCTGCGCCGAGTATGTGGGGCCGGTTACCGACTATTTATGTGGGTCTATCGGCCCCGTTGCTATTATAGCCAGAACAGTCCGACCTACTGGCCGTTTCGCCATTCTGACCCAAGGTGTCATCCATTTCACTATTACATAGGCTCTATAGTCGTGTTGTTCACAACCCCTTGACACGGTGCATGTTGCTCCTTGTCCCGGATGTCCGCGGGACACCGGTCGCCTGGAGCCGAACGGCAAGTCGATGAACCGGCTCCTCCGCTTGCCGTCGAAAGTCCTACCGGATTAGGAAACACTGACTCACAATGATATCTAACAGGTGACTTACGGGTCCTGGGTGTTTGGTCTAAATGAAGGAACTGCGCCTCAGCCCTACCCGATGTGGGTCACTCCTCCCCGTTCGCGCCGTGATCTCATCGCAACCGCCCAAGTGAAGTCGCCCGTTCGTCTGAAAGTCCGTCTCCTATCTGATCTTCTGGACACCAACAATCGATATTGCGAGAAATTTGAGCTTCTTGCCTGCTTCCGCACTTGTGGAACGTTCAGTCACACCTACCTCTTAGATGACTTTTCTGTTCAACCCGTACATTCGGCATTGTAAAAAGCGCAGCAGCCTGCGCCGGACTTCACAGCAATGTCAAGCATCAACTAGGCTATGCTTAAGTATGTGGGTGCCGTTCTCTGGGTGGGATCATCGGGGTTACTATCTTTGGAAAGGGGGCAGCTGGCCCTGGGGCTCCGAAATGGATTTGCTGCGGACCTCCACACGAAAGACGCGATCGCGAATACCTCGCGTTAAGCCGAGCAAGTTAGCCCGTCCGTCCGAGGTTGCATTCGGCTATTTTCCCGCTGACCTAAAACTTATTTTCACCACGAACTGGGTGGTTCGTCAATCTGGGCCAGGCACCACATAAATAAAAGCGTGGCCCAAGACGTTGCGACTTGTTCAACCACACAGCTCTCTTCTACGCCATCCGCTCTTTACAGGCCACTAGTTTTGCATTCTTTTGTTTCAAACGACCACTTTCATTCTTTTAATCTCTCCCGTTCTTTCGTTGTGACCACCACTCTTCCATTCTTTTAGCAGTACCTCTCGCGAAGCCAGTCAACCCTCCGACAACATGCGCCTGGTTGCAGTCATTACCGCTCTCGGCATCCCGATGGCCTTTTCATCGCCACTCCCACAGAGCAGCGGGTCCGACAAGACCTGCGCGACCGAGGTTTTGACCGCTGACACTTGGAAGAAGCTCGGCATGGATAACTGGCTTCTCGCCTACTCCCAGAACATGACCCAGGGGACCTCGAACAACGTCCAGCTCTTTGCCTCGAGCTTTGGAGCGCCCAACTTCTTCTGGTAGGACGGAGCATGTGTATGCGTTGAGATTACATCGGCTAACGACTTTCCCCTGCAGTGGGCTTGACTCTTTCTGCAACGCTGGCCAGCCGTGTCTGCCTGTTCCGCTTCCCGCTTGGTGAGTAAAGTGAAGCAAAGCTATGTGGGTAAGATTTTACCAATCCTGACTTTCCGTCCCCCTCATCCAGGTACGCCCTCGTCGCAATGCAAAACTGGAACAGCTACATGAACTCCATCAATACGGCCATCACATTCGCCTCAAGCATCATCTCCCTCATCCTCCCCGAGATCGTCACCGACTTCTACCCCAAGCCCGCGGATAACGTCACCCCCATGAAAGACGCCATCCGCATGTTCAATACCGTCCTCGGCGCCGTCCCCCTCACGGGCGCTCTCGGCACCGCGTCGTCCGCTATCACGGGTGGGCTCAGTTTCCTTAGCGGGCAGATGAAGGTCCCCACCGGCAAGGACCAGTTCCTCGCCTGGACGCAGATCAGCAGCACCATGGCGACCGTCGTGCAGGAGTACCAGGCCGCCGTGGCTGCCTCTGTTCAAGAGACCCTGGACGCCAATCTCGCGCAGGCCGTCGGCGGGATGTACGTCACCCTCCTCGACGGGCAATTCCTCGGCGTGCACCGCAACGTGACGCAGCAGGACATCCAGGACAGCGTCATCGACACGTTCAAGATCCGCGCCGCGGCGCTGGCGCTGCAGGCGCAGAAGATGTTCATCTACCGCGTCAGTGGCATGCCGTGGTGCTCGGGCGACAGCGCGGCTTTCCGCTGCGCCCAGGACGGGGACAAGTGGGGCAGCTACTCGCTCCTCCAGCTCGACGGCAACGGCAATGGGGTCATTCAGAACGACGTAGTCGACCTCTTGGTGAACAAGTACGGCCTGAAGCAGGAGGATGTTCTCATTGTGCCGACGGCTTGCTACGATAAGAACGGAAAGAAGCAGCTCGTCGATGGGTTTGGGGACAGTCTCCCGCTCGACCCCAAGGCGGAGTGTCTATTCATGGTGCCTACATGCGACGCGACGATCAGCAGCTCCGGCATCGCGTATCCTGAAGCAGATGGCTACGAAGACAGGTGCGGGCAGCAGGGAATCAGTCTTTAGGTGGGGGTAAAGACGGCAACATCGGCAAGGTCCTGGAGTATGTATGTTGCATGGTAGTAGTTAGAGAGTGGAGAGCATAGAGGCTATTGATGGGAAGCCCTTGATACCATTCTCTGCGACTCCTGTTCACGAAACCAACTGTCCCCCGCCCCGATCCCTGGGACCCCGACCTCCTGTTTGACGGTTAAGCATCTTTCGGACAAATGTGTCATCCCACTTCTGCAGATAGGAGCTTCGAGCGTCAAAGCTCCACGTCGCGTGGCACGAAAACAAGCTTCGAGTTCATCCTCACTGGCACATGAATCGTAGCCCCGAGGATGTGCTGGGTGACGAGTGATTGCTCGGTCTCGGCTCGCCTACTTGATCGGGTTTGTAGATCCGCCTTTCTCGGTCTCCGGCCCAGGCATTAAACATGAGCTTCTACGTTGATCCGCCCTGTCCATGTCCCGAGACGCGATGCTTGCGCACATCTGACGCGGATCCGCGTCTGGGAGCCGCGCTTCCCACGATACTTACTTCAATGTGGCTCCGCGAATCCGATTCCGTTGGGCAAGGTGTCCAAAATAAGCACATGTTCCCGATGGCCCTGAAGGATCTGCGTTTCCGACACCTTGGAGACGTCAAACTTAGTCGAATCAAAGTTCAGCATGCCGTTCTTTAGCCAATGGCTCGCGAGACTTAATCCAACACAACAGCGGACTTTCGGACTCCGCATATTTCCTCGTTGTTCCGTCGAGCATACGACTCGTGGTTCTCTAACCGTCTGATGTTGGGCACCTAGCTACAGGAGTTGAAATGCACCCCCACGTACTACGAATGGTCTAGCTCCCAATTCTGAAAGCGTCGGATACTGGGAACTCGGAAAGTGCGAATTCAAGGTTGTTTCTAGCATTTTACGAATAGACTCCAGGTTGACCTCGCTGGACAGGTTCTCCGTGAAGTTAGGGTACTTTGACAAGAACTCTACCGTAGCAGTGTCGCCCCCAGAAATCCCGTCACCCTGGAACCCGACAACCATCCTCCCAAGACAGCGGCGAGCAGGCTGAACACCCCTGCTCTCCCGCCAAGCATGCTTACACCTGCGGCTGAATCTCGACCACGTTTCCATCGGGATCCGTCACCATGAGGAACCGCGGCATGGCCCGCACTATCTCATCGTTCTCGGCCTTGGTCAAGTCGATCAACCCAAAGCTCCGCGCAAGAGGCGGCGGCAGCGTCTCCAACAGCTCTCCAGCCTTCCTCAGAATCGGCACGTCGTTCTCCTCCATCCGCTTCTGCGCGGCCGCGACGTCAGGAACAACAAGCCCGATGTGCGACAGCGGGCCCCTCCCGTCTCCGGAGCCGGGCAACTTCTCGGGCCGGTTCTTGCGGTACATGAGCTCGACGAGGCCCTCGTTGTTGGTCCGCTGGCGGTACAGCTCGGCGGACGGCTCCCAGCCGGTCCCGTTGCGGCCGCCGTGGCTGTAAGACAGGTAGACGACGCCGAACCAGGAGGTCGCCTCGACACGGTGGACGATGCGCATGCCGAGGATGCGGGTGTAGAAGTCGAGGCTCGTGGTGAGGTTGTTTACGAGGAGGGCGAAGTGGTTCATGCTGTAGGCGGCGGTGGCCTGGTCGGGAACGACGTCCGCGCCGATGCTGAGGCGCGGGTAGGTGGCGTTCGGGTTGACCGGGGTCTGGCAGGTGACGGCCCCGACGAAGATCGGGAGCAGCGCCGCCGCGGAGAGGAGATTGACGATTGGGAGACGCATTTTGGGTGGTGGTGACGAAAACCGGGCGAGATGCTGAGGAGACTCTGGTCAGACGTGTTTTCCCTGGCTTGACGATAGCGCTTCGTAAATTAACATCTGGGAACGAACCTGGGCTCTTAAGAAGACATTCAATCTTGAGTGATGACAACATTACGATCTCGCGAGCCAGGGGTTACTCCAGCTCCCAGCCATCTAGAGTGAATGCTCATTTCGTGTGGTCCAATGACAAAGAGCGGCTCTCGTGATCCGTCTGCTGTGCGGCGATGGCTATGCAGGTCTCGGTGTTTGTATGCAGTTGGCTCTCCCGTGTTGCCTGGACAAACAGCCGTCCAGCGACCTCACCCTTGCCGGCCAAGAGCCGTGCCTGCAGCTTGCAGGCAGAAGCCGGGGAGCATCTGGGCACAAGCAACTTTGGCGAGGCTGGCCCTGATTGTTTGGTCGTGGTATACGGCCGTATGCGAGACTTGGCCTCCACCGCAGCTGAAGGCGAGACAATGACCACGCTTTCGAACTGCTGAGAAAGCAAACGAGTCGGCGCTTTCTTTCCGGCTTGGAATCAATTAAGCCACCGCAGCAAGCTTTGCCAGCAAGCGTACCCAAACAGCGCGTCTGATTTCCTGTATTCGAAAGGCCACGTAGAGCAGTGTTGCTTGCATAACCGTCCTCGCGATAAGAACAGCTCGCGGTAGCCATACCCGCAGCAGGCCGTTTCATGAGCGAGCCCGTATCGTGCCGCACGTGGAAAGAAACTGCCGGATGTTGTAACGGAAACGAGTCTCATCATTCTCGAGCGCCCGCTTCTCAAGCGGATATCAGCTCGGCAGTTCTGGACGGAGCCGTCCTCAACGCCAACCAAGAGGAAGGAAACGCGTATCGACACCATCGCCGATTGATCTCCCGCGATCGCGGCTGACTGGAGCCCTTCCGTTTATCCGAGGAAACTGCTCGGCCGCTTCCGCTGACCGCAACGCTTCGACATCGCGACGTGTAGATTCATTGAACTGACACAAGCAGCCGATTCGTTCGTATTCTGACGCCAAACCTGACTTGCACTCCCCCGCCTGGTGTTGGTATACCCAAAGAGCAGAAATCATGTCGGAGAGAAGACCGCGACGAAGGATGATCCGTGCTAGTCATGCCTCCGGAGAATATGTCGGAGAATGCTGATACCGCGGCAGGCAATGAACGGGAGGGTCAGCAGCAGGTAGTCGGTCGTGGTCAATGACTAGAACTCTCTTGATGGCGGACACTCCGCCATGATTGAAATTCGATGTTTCCTAGACACATGCAAGGCATCGCGGACTCCGGCCCACCCTCGGTGTTGATGCCACCTGGGCGGGTTGCCTGTCGGGGCACCTCTAACCGCGTTCCGAAATGTTAACTTCATCTCCTTCTGCGCAATCTCACCGTGAAATACTGCATCCGAGCCGACACTATTGCGAGATGCTCGGCTCCGTTTCCGATCAATGTGAAGACTCTAGTCAAGATTCGACTCAGATCCTCCGAACAACGGGACGGCCGTTGGAATATTGTTGTCGAATATTCCACTCCTTCTCGAGATGTTCTGACTGAGATCGATGTAGAGAAGAACTCAGAGCACGGTACCCCCGAAGCCCAGGATGGCCAGCCCGGGCGGCTTCCGGTACGAAGGCCCAGGGGAGGGGGATGGAATGTGCGATCTTGCATACCCGGGGAACAATCCGCGTCGTGCCGGAAGGGCATCGCCTGGGACTGCCTCCTTGGGAATGCTCCTTGGGGAAAATATCGCGGGGAACCTCGCAATTTAGACATGCTCTGACAGGCGACAACTCAACATGGGCTCATCAGTTCATCACGCCAGAAAACAAAACACCTGATGATAACTGCGACGAGATCTACCTTAACGGCGAGATGCGGCCCGCGCAAAAGAGTCATGAGAACTGGGTGATTTCTCTTCCCTTGATGCGAAAACGGCTCATCTTCGGACGATTGACACCGAATATAACGAGAGGGAAAACCTTGTATGTCATTTGAGTAGTATCGCTTTCCTTCCCGAGAAGGTTAGGTGACAGGCACACGCAAGGCGCGACTGGAATCGTCCACGGAGATATCTCGCGGAGATCTTCCCACGTACCACCACCCCACACAGGGAGGGGGAGACACAGACACCCTCGTTTGATCGCGCAGTCGTCCGAAATATCGCGGACAGGCCGCTGCGCTCTCACTGGACCCCTTACATGTCGCAGACCAGTAAAGTTCTCGAGTTGCATTAGCAGCCTATTTCGGTGGTCGCGAAAAAAGTGTTGAGCTGAACATTATGGTGTTTCTACCTTCCTGAAAATAATAAGCAACGACAGGGAAACGTGTGTCCAGGTGGTCTGGGCTCTCCTGAATGCAACTCAATCCGAACTTACACTTTTGAAGACGCGTCAAAGTCGCTCCCGTTTTCGGTTGATGCTGCAAAGCGACGAGAGAGAAAATCAGATTCAGGATCTCGGGATCTATCCGAGTTTCTAAAGATGAGTCTATGCATTGAATGCAGCTTTCGAATCGTGGTGAGTAGTCTAAAGACGGACGCGCCGTCGTGAAGCTTTTCGGCTATTGCTCGGCCGTCGGCCTCGTGTCGTCCAACGCCCCCCTGTCGTGAAGTAAATGACAACGGAGAATTTTCCCCAGACTGATAATCGTTGGACCCTCCCGGTGGATACAAATTATTCCCGAAAGATCGAGGCCTGGGAGCTAAATCTCGGCGTGGGGAGGGGGAATTGCGGGAGTCCGAGGTTCCACAGCGACATCCCCGGTGCCATGTGGTGGAGCAATTACTGAACAGTCGACTCGGGTTTAGCATTTTGATTACTATACAGTCCGGTTTACCAGGACGTCAAATACGCGGTATTCAGGGTCATGGGTGGGTTGGACTGGATCTAACCGAGAGACGTGGAATAGTCCAACAGTTCATCGTTGGCGGGCGCCCCAGAGAGACCGGCGGACTCGGTTGCAATTTGCGGGAGATGCACGTCCTTTCTTGTCTCTCCTCCTTGTCTGAAGTCTGCCTACAGTTAAGTATGCAGCGCCAACCAGTGCTCAGATGTTTATGATCCTACGATGCTGCAGAAGAGTTACGCTTTACGATCTGACCAATCAAAGCTCTAGTTCCTACAAAGAGCCTTTGCGCGGCCCGTTGCTCTGCCCGTCTCTTCTGCTTGTCGAGGGTTATACCCTGCTTCAACGAAGGACTTAGCAGGCAGAACTGCAGCGCTCGAGTCATCCCGGTCCGCGGGTCGCCGAAGCTGTAAGGGCGGTCCAGTCAGTAAACATAGTTCAAGCCTGGAACGATTTGGAACGGGGATGGAACATGCACACCTCTTCCCTCCACCGTAGCAACCTAGATTTTACCTTGGCCCGACGCGCAGGAGGGACTGATGTTGAACACGAGAGCGACCACATGGCAAAACTCTATATGCCGAGCTATTTTCTGTAGAAAAAAGATCAGCTGTTTGTCAGTGCGGGACTGAAAGCTGCGCACCGCCCTTGATTTGGAGCTTGGTCTGCGTGTGGTGCACGATCCGAATTCCCGGATATGAGTCCGTAGGGTAAGAAGACTCTACCATGTGCTCTCTCTGTCCCCCACGCGCCTCGTCAGCCCACTGAATCGTCTTTAACCCCGGCTTGACTCGATTGTTTCCCTTCGCCCTTCGCGCCGGACGGGGATATCGATCTTGGCACGCGACAGGACTGTCCGATTTCCTGTGGCGAGGCGTCGCACCCTTAGTCTAAGCCCTTTTCTTATCCGTCCCTTGAACGTTTCGAGCCGGGGAAAGGGGGGTGTGAGTTATACCAGGAAATTCGCACACTATACCTGACAGCTCCGCCCTTATACCAGCTGATATCTCACTCGGTCTTGGGGTCCGGCGGGGTTGTTCATACAGTCGTGGCTCGGAAGCCTGTCGTCATATAACTCCACCCGCGGCCCGCCCTATGCCGATGCCTTGCAGTTCCTGGTGACATCGTCACGCACCAGCGCATCTTCGCCGACCCATCCAACATCGCGGAGATGAACGAGGCGCCAGACCGCTACGACTCGGACAACTCGCCTCACTCGATCCGTCCGCTCCCTCCGGTCCTCCGCCATGGCCTCGCCGCCGTGGCGACGATGGGGTTCTTCTCCTTCTTTACCAGCCTCGGCCTGCTGGCGTTCCTGACCTACAAGCTCGTCTCCTGGCACAGTCGCCCGCCCCGGCAGCCGGCCAAGGACCCGCTCGACAAGGCCGAGTCCCCCGCGCCGACCGAGGCCGTCTTCATCATTCCCAACGAGTGGACGGAAGCAGCAGCGGACGCGGCGGCGGCGGCGCGAGCAGCTGAAGAGCCCGAGCCGGCGCGGGATTCCTGGTGGCGCCGCGCGGTCGACGAGCCGCCGAATCAGTTCCTCGTGCTCGTGATCAACCTGCTGCTAGCCGACATTCAGCAAGCGCTCGCATTCCTTCTCAACGTCGAGTGGCTCGCGCGCAACGCTATCGAGGTTGGCACGGGCACCTGTTGGACGCAGGGCTGGTTCGTCTCGACGGGCGACTTGGCTTCGTCGGTCTTCATCACGGGCATCGCCGTGCACACGTACATGTCCATCGTGAGTGTCAAGCCGCCGCCGACATGGGTCTTCCACACCGCCATCGTGCTCATGTGGGGTTTCGTCTACGGGACCGGAATCCTGGGGGTCATCATTACCGAGAATGGGAAGGAGGACGGGGGACTGTACGTGAGAGCCGGCGCATGGGTAAGTTTCTCGCGAGGAAGAGAAGCGTTATCAGAGGGAAGGAGAATGATGGGAAATGCTGACGTTCTCATACTGCCAGTGCTGGATTAACTCCAAGTACCAGGATATCCGGCTCACGCTACACTACCTATGGATCTTCCTTTCGTTAGTCGTCACAACAATAATCTACTTCGTAATCTTCTTCCACCTACAAAAGATCGCGCGGCGGAGTGGCGGCGTCGTCCCCTGCTGTGAAAGAACCTTACCTCGCGACGCGCCGATGTACTATGGCATCTCATCCAGATCTTGCGACAGCGCGCCAATATCTTCCAGCACTTACCCCAAGTCTTGTGGCAGCACGCCAATATCCTCCGTCAGCTCGCCAAAGTCATGCGGTAGTACGCCGAAATCCTGCGGCAGCTCATCGAAATCCTGCGGTAGCTCATCGAAATCCTGCGGTAGCTCATCGAAATCCTGCAGCAGTTCGTCAGCATCCCGCGACAGCATATCCAAGTCGTGTGGAAAAGCATCCTCCTCCTCAACAATTACAACAACAACATCATCATGCAGCACATCGACCTCAGTAAAGACCTCCTCCTGCAGGAGCGGGAGCACAAGCTCCTGTAGCGATAAACCACGCCGCACCAAACCCCCATTACGAATCCTCTGCCTAACGACCATTCTGCGGCACATTCCAGGAATTCCAGACTACGCCCGACAACACACCTTTCTTCTCTACCCCCTCGTCTACGTCATCTGCACGATGCCCCTAGCCGCCGGTCGCCTGGCCTCTATGATGGGCCACGAAGTATCCCTTGGCTACCTCTGTTTCGCCGGGGCCATGATCGCCTGTAATGGTTGGCTCGATGTGGTCCTCTACTCCTCGACGCGACGCTCGATTGTTTTCTCGGGCGACGGCCCACCATCCCCGGACACGGGCCTCGAGACCTTCGCCTTCATGTGCCCGCAGCCTCCCAAGTTCGGTAATACGACCACCGTCATCGGTGCCGGCCGCCCAAGCCGCAGGCGCAAGTGGAGCGAGAAGATGGCCCGCAGGGGGATTGCAGTCGGCGACTCATCGAATGGCTTGCGCGGGTTCGGCACTGGTGGCGAGGGGGCCGGAGCGGGCATGTCGATCCGGTGTGAGACTGTCACTACCGTATCTGTTGAGGTCAACAACTCGCGGACACAAGTCACGCGGCCGCCAAAACTGGCGGCGATTGGGAGGAAGATGAGCGACGCGAGCTCCTTTGGCGGGACGTCGACGAACAGATCGTCAAGATCGTCGGGGCTCAAGTCCGTCTCGAGCGAGATTTACGAGCTCACGTAGACGAAGACAGTGACAGGAAACAACCACCAACACAAACATTATGACTACCACTGGGAGGACACGGTCTGCTGTTCTTTTTTAGAGTTACACGACCTCATCAGCTTTGGCATCCGTATGCCTCGCTGCGGCTCGGCTGAGCCAGTTACGATATACCCGGCGTTCTGTTTTACTTGTATCATAAGCTTGTACAAAATTCGATGAAGCATTCTCAAGGCTGGGAAACCAGTTTAGCGTCATTCGTACGACCGAAGTTGTTGACTTTTGACAGTCTCAGCCTGTCTTCAACTCTTGGCACTGTTTCGGCCGGGCGTTGACCTTTCGCAGTCTTCAGCCAATTTGGCCACCAGGGTATTCATATTCCGGCGGGGACCATTCCAACCTTAAATTCTTACTAATCTGCACAAATTCTACTTCGGATACAACGGGCCTTCGGTCGTTGAGACGACGGCAATAAACGCACGTACCGTTATCAGTCCCTGGCCACGAAGAACCCAGAGACCCCCGGCCCCCCACCGGAGCTGTCCGTCTCGTTTACCCCATGAATCTGAAGAGAAGCCGCTTCTAGCCAAGGCTTTCCGGCCGAACATCGCAAGGATCCAAGCTCATTACTAGCCGGTCGCCGAGCTGTGTTGTAAGCTCCGAGACCATCGGCGTTTGGGATCCTCGCGCGCGGTACGCTTATAGGTCCCTAGGAAGGCTGGGAACCGAACCCCCGCGTACTGACGTCAAGGCGGGAAAGAAGGTTTATAAGGTGGTTTCGACTGTTTGGAGTGACTGTTTAGATATCCTACCATGCTCCCGGCGAGCAGACAGTATTCCGGGTTGTTGGACGGCGGAGAGCCGGGTAATAGAGAACGCCGGGCAGCCATTCCCCCTGACAAGTCAACGGCTACTCATAGCCGTTGGCCCGTTTCTTGACACTTCAAGCTGCGATCGATCGCTGCGGGCCTTTACTAAAAGTAGACAACTGCTCAGGCAACACCTGGGCGGCTTACCCTCGCTTTCGTAGCTGAGTCGTCGACGACACTCCCGCCGGCTGTCTAAGCTTCAGCCGCTCAGCTCGAGCAGGTGGCTCGTGGGAAGTCGAGGTGTGGTGCCGATTGCGGGCAGAAAAAGAGGAGCCAATTGTCGATGGCATCCCGCATCACGAGGTCTGAGCACGCCGGTGGGATGCGGCAAACTCATCCGTTTTGACAGGTCAGAAGACGGGCCTCTATGCGAACTTTAGCAACACATAAGGATCGGACGTTGAGTCCGCCGGGAACATTATGTGTGGATAGAAACATGTTTCTCCGGGGAGATAACGAACATTTCTTGACCAAAACATCTTGGCGTGTTTGCCTCTCGCAACGTTTCTCTACCTTCGGCCAGGGCAAATGTTTGAACGGGGGAAAACCAGTTCATTGGACCCTCTACACCGTCAACTCGATTGCGTCTTCGCTTTCGTCAGTCCGAGTAACCATTTGCATGGAACCACATGAATTTTGCCAAGTATCACCCCGTTTCCATACAAGCCTGTTTTCACCACGGCATTCTACCTTGGGTTGTGGCAGAGCAGACTTTGTGTCCTCCCAAATCGCTTATACGTCGGACTTTCACCTCCACGCGTTTCCCATGTGGCAAGCCCTAGCAATATGGCCTTAGCTCTGGTAGCCAGGATGAAAGTACTGTCACTGCTGCGTTGCGTCGGCCTCTGTCTCCGACGGAACTTCACGAATCTGTAAACCGTCGTGTATTGATCACTTCGATCGACATTTTTTATGCGTAGTCGAATCTCAACTCCACTAACCCGACTCAACCGCCTTGCTATAACCATAAAGTCGAACACGCCAGGCTCAATGCTTCTCCCTTGTCTCGACGGCCACGGCGCCCTCCTTCTCGTCGAGCATCTCGTCGGCCACGGCGTTGGTCCTGCCGACGTGGGCGTCCTTGCCATCGAACAGCAGCGCAATCTGCTCCAGACTGGGTCCTTTGGTCTTTTCACTAGGTCAGTGGCCTGCAACGTCTGATTCAAAAGGGGAGTACTTACCTCGGGGAACACCAGGTACACAACGATGAATTGGATGATGATCCAGCCGACGTAGAAGAAGTAGAACTTCCAAGACATCGCGGCGATGCCCACCGGATTGACGTACGTGTTGAAAGCGCCGCAGATGCCGGCGACCAAGCTGAACATGGCCATACCCTTGGCGCGGATGTGGTACGGTAGAATCTCCACAACTGGCAGAACACGTTAGCAACCCGAGCTTCGTTCTCGAAGTCCGACGGCAACCTACTGTAGAGCATCTGCGCGCCCGTCCAGCCGAGGTTGTGGACACCACTGTACAGGTAAATAAACGCAACAGTGGTGTAACTAGCATGTCGATTCCCCGTCTCGACATACGCGCCCGTCGTAGCCGTAATAACAGCAAAAACAAGCCACATGAGCGCCATACTAGTTAACATCAGCGGCCGCCTCCCCACGCGCGCCGGCAGGAACGCAAAGGCAAAGGAGCACGCGAAGCTGAACATCTGCGACGTGGCCGTGATGAGCGTCGTCTCGATCTGGCGCGTGATGCCCGCGCTCTTGAGCATGCTGCCGAGGTAGTACGAGACGAGGCCGTTGCCGCTCCACTGCTTGCAGACGCCGCACCAGATGATGATGAAGGAGCGCCAGCGGTTGCCCTTGGTGGCGAAGAGCGCCTTGAGGTGGAACGGGTTCTTGTTCTGCGTCAGCTCGGCCTCGATCGTGTCCTTGATCTCGTTGTACTCGTGCTGCACGACCGCGTCGGAGGCGTCGCCTGCGCCGTGGTACTCTGTCAGGATGGCGAGGGCTGTTTGTTCCTTGCCTTTACTGCAGAGCCATCGCGGGGATCTATGCAGTGGTTAGCCATGAAGGGGTAGACAGGGCTATTGCCGCGACGTACTCTGGCAGGAAGAATAGCCCGCACAAGACCATCGCCGACGGGAACGCCTGGATCAGAGTCGGTGTCCTCCATGCCCTGTTCAAGCTACGTCAACAACTGTTCACACGAGACAACGGTCTCCATCTCGGAGGAACTCACCAAGAGTCAGAGATGCGGAAACTCCCAAATGCAACCCAGGCCGCGAGGATGGCGCCGACGCTGTACGTAGTGCTGCTCAGCGCCGTGGCCGTGGCGCGGTGCGCCGGGTACGCCAGCTCGGTCATGAGCACGGTCGATACGGAGGAGCACATGACACCGCCCATGCCGAGCAGGATGCGTCCGGCGATGAAGGCGCCGTTGTTCATCGTCGCAGCGCAGATGGCGGAGCCGCCGATGCAGAGGAAGCAGCCAGCGGCGATGGCGGCGCGGCGGCCGAAGCGGTCCGCCACGAGCGGGATCAGCATCACGCCGATGATGTTGCCGATCCAGTATGACGCGCTGAGGGCGCCGAGGAGGCTGTCGCGGGGGTGGTTGAAGTCTGTTTCCGGGAGTTGGCGTTAGCACGGCTCGCCTGCGCGCATCCGGTAGGATTCAGTTGCGGAGGACTGACCTTCTTGCCATTTGTTGATCTGCTGCAGGTTGTTGATGAGAGAGCCATCGAAGCCGTGGGCGACGTCGCCAAAGAGGAGGAAGAAGAGGCCAAAGTTGAGCGGTCTCAGGCCCGCGTCCTTGATCCACGGCACCGTCTTTGTGTTGAGCGGCGTCGTAGCCTCGAGAGCCTGCCGGTCGCCGACATTCTTCAGGTTCTTGACTTTCCAAGCCATGATGAACGCAATATAGTCGCGTCACTGCTAGTCGACAACTCCAGAAATACAACCAGTCAATCAAGCAGGACAAAAGAGCGCAATGAAGGAATCAGGCTCGCTCCGGGAAGAAGGCTGTACGGATACTAGCCGTTGTTTATATCCAACTCCATCGACGTTACATCCTGCCAATCTTTACCGTTCGCACGTCTCCGCCGGCCCCAAAGTCTTGATTCCTGGTCCCCGCCGGCCGATGGACCAGTTGTCTCCTCCCCCGGGCCTCGTCCCATTGGCAGAGACAAGCTCTAGATGCCTGCAAACGCGGGGGAAACTGGAGAACCAAGTGCGGGATGGCCTGGTTTCCGCCCATGTGCTAACGGGCGTTACCAACAGCTTATAGGGCCATGATCCATGGTTCGCCCAATGGCAGCCGGTGGTATCGGGCGTCGTTAGAACCGTCGGCTCGCGTAGCGGTGCCGGCGTCCGGGGGATGCGTCGGGGAGAGGGAGCGGCGCCGGTCGATCGGGTGAAGTGTCGCGCGACGATCCGCTCGCGACGTCGACTCGGCTCCCTTTTCCCCGAGAACCTGGCAAAAACGGGACTTTGGGAACATTTTATTTCGCATGATGTACGTCACCGGCGATGACAATTGAGGCGGGGGAAGGGAAACCGTAGAGGGGCGCGCGCGTCACTCCTATTTCCCCAGACTTCAATCGGCTGTTGGCTCCTAAGTCCGCACAAGGCAATCTCAGTCCCCCCAACCTCGGTTCAAACGACGAAAAAAATGACGCCCAAGTTTCGCTTTCTCTCGCAGTCGGACCTCGCTGCCGATGCGCGGCGCGAGCACCGCATCAACGCAAACTCGTTCCAACAAGATGCGCTGACGACCTTCAACGGGTGGCAGTACGCGTGCTTCTACGTCCACAAGGACGCGACAAGCAATGCGCTCCTCGTCAGCCTCGCGCGGCGACCGGTGCCCGATGCACTCGGCGCGTGGGAGACGCTGACGTTTGGCGACTACGAGCAGACGGCGGACGACGGGCACAACACCATCTCGATCGGCGTCTGCGCGGGCGACGGCACTATTCACGTCGCTTTTGACCACCACTGTGACCCGTGAGTTTTGCCCCCAGTGCATGTTGCTGCTGCGTTTTTGGAGTGTGTCTTTACTTTGCTGACGATGAGGGACGACAGTCTGCACTTTCGCATGTCGAAGCCGGGCGTCGCGACGAAGCCCGAGGCGCACAAATGGACGCCGGAGCTATTCAGCCCGACGCACAACCAGCTACCGGGATACACGAGGACGGGCCAGCTAGCCGTCGAGAAGATCTTCCTCGAGACGACATACCCGCGGTTCGTCCGCGTCGACGACGACCTCTTGTTAAGCTATCGCATCGGCATGTACGTCCAGACCTTGACTTTCTTTGGAACACGAAAGAGAAAGATGTACGACCTCCAACTTGAGGATTGACTGACTGACCGATCGGATGCAGAGCGGGCGCAGGATCCGACCACCTCTTCAAGTACACCAGCAGCGACGACTCCTACGCCTACGTCGGCCAGTTCCTCACGGGCGTCGAGAACAACCCCTACATCAACGGCATCTCCTACGCCAACGGCCGGCTGCACGTGTCCGGGACGTACCGCGGCTTCGTCTGGTACGAAGGCGTCGACGACCCGGAGGCGCGGCAGTACACGGTGCAGGCCGGCCCCAACGGCCCGGAGAACAACTACGACCTCTTCTACGTCTCGAGCGGTGACCTGGGCCGCACGTTCGACAACTCGGCCGGCGAGAGACTTGCGAACCTTGAGGTGGGGGAGACGGTGTTCCCGGACGCGCCGGGCTTGGTGGTCTGCGAGATACCGCGCGACAGTGGGATTATGAATCAGGAGGCGCAGGCTGCTGATGGCGAGGGTGGAGGGTTTCACGTGCTCAACAGGGAGAATGAGGTCTGGACGCACTACCACCGCGACGCGACCACAGGAGTCTGGGCGAAGGCAACGCTGCCTGGCCCAAAGCCAACGAGGACAGGCGCCAGGGGCGATGTCGTGGTGATTCCTGGGACGGGCACGGTTCTGTTTGCGCTGCCGGGAAACCGGGACGACTCGTTGACGCTCGTGGGCGCGAGGCCGTCGTCGCAATCCGGAAGCGATCCCGAGTCGCGGCATGAGTACTCCGAGCTGTGGCGCGCGGACGGTTACTCCGGGGAGCCGCAGCTAGAGCCGTTTGTCTCGGGCGGGAAGACGATGGTCTCGATGTTTACGCGAACCGAGGAGAAGGAAAGACGAGTCGTGGTGCTGGACTTTGCGGTAGACGATGACGGCAATTGAGAGAGAGAGAAGCGACAGCGAATGCGATTCCGACTTGGGGAAAAACCTTGAATCTCTCTCTGTCCAGCCCCTTGTCTCGAGTCCCTGAAACCGTCATTCCTGAACCTGCAACATGACGTCGCGGCAGAAGAAAAGAAAAAGAAGTTGTGTCTGAGACGGTTTGTGCAGTGTTTGCTTGCAGCGCGCTCTGGGCAAACTGCAGAAGCGGTGAGCGGAGGTCGCGAGAGAAGGATAGAGAAAGACAGACAGAATGAAAGAAGGAAAACAGCGTGGTGTATCCGTCTTGGCTCTTCTGGAGCGAGACAGGGGGACAGGGGGGAGATCGTCACGTCAGTCAGGGATCCGTGGCGAACAGTTTTTCCACTCTTCTCACCAAACAATCCATTTGATCAACTCTTGCAGAGAGGCAGCCAGAGACATAACAAAAAATAGACTCTCGAGTTGTTCTTCGAGTTGTAACTCATATCGAATCCCCATCTATAATCTGCAATGATCTGTGGAGGCAGAGTAGTTCGATGCACGTCAGGCAATCGCCAATGCAGAATAACTCCACGGCCGTCAGGCATGCCCTTCCTCTCTCCGTCCGACATGGCATGACATGGCATGGCCATGTACGAGAGACCGCAGAGGAAAGAAGCAATTCATTGGGAGAGACAAGGCCAGGCACAAATCGTCAGATGCATGTCTATACATGGCTGCCCAATGGCCATATACCGCGGCCCCCCCTTCTCTCACATGAGTCTCAGAGACGAGAAAGACTGGCCACTCGAACGCATCCGCGGACAACACCACAGCCTTCCCGCCCAATGACACCCTGAACCTCCAAGGAGACAATCCGAACTTTTTCGTTTCTGCCTCCCACGCCGCACGGCTCGGCCGCTGGCCCAGCCACCGGGAGAGCTTCTTGAGCCTATATGTGACGGGTACGATAGGCCGGGATCGATCCGCGCCTCCTAGGATCAACCCCCGGCAAACATCCCGGGATCTGTCTCCTGGACCTCTCAGAGACTCGGACGCCGCGCAACCCCCGGCTTCGAGTCCCGCCCAATGCCGCGCTACTGTGCCTGACCTCGTGTTGGAGACCCGACCAAGCCCTTCCCGCGGGCCAATTATAGCGCAAACGGTGGTCAGGAAACTCCTGCACCCCTGGCAACCCTAAGTTTCCTCACGGGAATTTTTTTTTTTTTTGCCCTGGGGCGGTGGCCGTTCTTTTTTCCCTTGGTGTTTCTGTTTTTCCCCTTGCGAATGATGCCATTTTGCTTCCCTCTCTCTAAACCCCCCAGTTGCGTGTGGGTTGCCTGGCTCTTCGTGGGTTCGAGACTTCGAGTCCGTGGGTCAACGGGTCGGATCATCACCACAGAGACAGAGACAAAAGGCCCTTCTTTTCGTCTCTCAACCCCCGAGCCAGCGCACCCGAGTGCCACCTCGAGCGGGCTTGGAGACATGCTTTGCGTTGGTTGTTCCTCGAGGCGAGGCTCTGCCCACCAACCCCGGTAGTGTCCACGTTTCTGCCGTGCCCTTCTCGCTTCAGCCCTTCCTGAGCCCGTATTCGAACTTTCACCTTCCCCGGGGGAAAAGGAGTGGATGAGGCGTTCCTCGCAGTCGTCGTTGGCCTCTCTCTCCTCGTTTCGGTCTACCATCCCCGGCCAACGGGGTTTGGCAGGCCCAGGATGCCGTGCAGAAGAAACATGAGAAAGTATGACCTGCAGCAGCGCCCGTAGAAAGCGACATGGTAGTGCGTATGTGTGTGTGTGAACACGTCAATCTGTGAGAGCTGCTGCTGCTTGCGTTCCTGCGCGGTCAGGAGACCACCGGGAACCGCACCGTACCGTTCCGGGACGGACGGACATGGATGGAGCTAGCTTGCTTTGCTGGCTTGGCCCGAGAGGTTTGGCATTCCCATTCTTTTTTTTTTTTTTTCCTTCTTCCAAAATAGAATGGTTCCTTTCCCCC
This sequence comes from Colletotrichum sojae, assembly GCA_014235955.1. Taxonomy (NCBI): domain Eukaryota; kingdom Fungi; phylum Ascomycota; class Sordariomycetes; order Glomerellales; family Glomerellaceae; genus Colletotrichum; species Colletotrichum sojae. Next base: position 20,364 of record WIGN01000421.1, read on the forward strand.
CCAAGACCGCCTTTTTGGTGGTTCGGGTGGGTGTGGGTTCCAGAGTACAAGACTCGGACCCATCCCCCCCGCGGATGACTCTACGAGAGGCGGTCAAGACTCTTTCGTCGTCCACAACAACACCGCAACCACCCACCACCAACACACTCGCTCGCGTCCAGCCTGGTCGTCATTCTGACGATTTCATGGCTACTTCACAATCGTTAAAATAGTGCAATCAACTATATCGCGTCATTCGCTAGCCACCCACACACGAATCTCACCTCACCACACCACACAAGATCTCATCACATCTGATCACACCCTCCGCGGCGATCAAGATGATCATCCCGCCCCGAACCGACGCAACCACCGCCACAGACCCCGTCGGCGGCGACTTCTCCAACCCCATGACGACCTCCCCGAGCCGGCAGACCCTCATCATCATCTCAACCGTCCTCGGCTCCCTGGTTCTCGCCGCCGCCGCCCTCGGCCTCTACCTCGCCTACGTCCGGCGCCACCGCCGCCTCGCACACAACAACTTCAAGCACGCCTGCCTCCGCGACCCAAACCTGACATGGGAGACCTACGCCCGCCGCACGAAGCTCACGCGCTCGCGGCTCGTGCTCGAGGAGGAGATGCAGCGCAACATCATGATTCGCAAGTCGCTCCAGAGCAAGGTCGACGTCGACACCACCGTCGTCGTGACCCCCGTCTCCCCGCCCGCGCGCACGAGGTCCAAGACGTGGCACGCCCGGACGGGATCGCGGACCAGCAACCGCGCCACCGCCGACGATGAAGAAGAAGGGGAGGGCTTGTTGGGGAGTCTTCGTGGAGATTGGACGGAACACGAGGCGAGGGTCGAGAGGACGTGGCAGATCTTGCACAGGAAGTACCCGACGCGGAGGGTCGTGCTGCCCGTCGAGGAGGACTCGGGGCTCGTCCGCCCGCCGACGATACGCCTCAAGACGCCGCCGCTGCTGTCGCATCCCATGTTCCGCGGGTGGAACGGCGAGGGGGACACAAAGCACTCGAGCCTGCCGACCGAGCTGGCCAAGATCAAGCCCGCGCAGATCTGAATCATTTCTGAATCATTTCGAATGGAGAAGACGATGCGACGATGAAAGAGAAGTTTATGTTTCATGTTTATAATGTCTACTACGCGTCTACGAATGACGGCACTGGGAAATTGGGGGGCTGGCAAGTTGAGGTCCAGTCCCCGGCATGGCGTTCTGGTAACGAAAGATAGAAGTGGTTGATCACTATTCGCGTCATTGACGCATCCAGGGCTGGCATATTGTCCCATCACGGAGTTACTGGTATCCAGATATCTCATAATTCAATGTTTCATCAACCATCTCTCCCTTCTCAATCACCGGCATACACGCAGACAGACACACATCAACCATCCCCCCTCAACTTTCAAGCAGATCCATCCGCTCACATCTAACAGTCATCGACAATGTCTTTGAAAGCCTTCTGGCTCACGATAAACGTCGGCGCAACAGGAAACCCGCCCGGCGTCCTCGGAAACACCGACGCGTCCACCACCCGCAAGCCCTCGACGCCATTGACCCGGAACTTCGAGTCGACGCAGTACTCCCGGTCTCCGGCCGGCCCCATCCGGCACGTCGAAGTAACATGGTGACTAAACGCCTCATCCATAATAGCCTGCCCCGTCCCAACGCCAGGATGCGGCTCAATCACCGTGAACGGCGCATACGGCGGCCCCGTCGCATTAAACACCCTCATCGCGAGCTCAACGCCTTCCCGGAGGGCTTGCAGATCCCGCTCGCCCTGCTCCTCAAAGTACCGGAACCGGATCTCCGGCGCCGCGCGGGGGTCCCCAGACCGCAGCGTCACGGTGCCCGCCGCGTTGCCCGTCTGCATCTTCACGACGGACCAGTACCACGACGCCAGGTCCACGGCGCTGTCGCTCGAGAAGCCCGGGTAGTAACCCCGGAACGAGCCGCCGCCGGCGCCGAAGAAGAACAGGTCCGCGTCCGCGTTTTCGCTGACGCTGCTGCGGTAGAGGAGTCCCGCCGAGGCGCCGGTCTCGCCGTAAGGCCCCGTGTGGGAAGTCTGCCACTCGCGGAGGCAGGGGTCTTGGGCGTCTAGTTGGAAGGTGCAGTTGTTGATGACGAAGGGATTGTTTTCCCACGGAACGGAGGCTTGGACGATTACGCCGCCTTCGTAGTTGTCCTGCATGCACTTGCCCTGAGGTGACAGTCAGCGGCCGTGCTTGAACCTGGTTATTTCGGGTGTTAGAGGCAACTCACCACAGCCGGGAGGTCAACGACGACATCGATGCCGAGTTCTTCCAGCTCCCCGCGCGGCCCGACGCCGCTCAGCTTCAGAAGCTGTGGCGTGTTGAACGCGCCTGCGGCGATGATCACCTCCTTAGACGCGGTGGCCTTGACAAGCTCGCCGGCCTCGGACGCATTGTAGCGGCGGTCGGCACCATACAGCGCCTCACCCTTCAAATACTCGACGCCAAAGGCTTTGGGCTTCCCGTCCTTGTTCTTCTTGAACAACACCCGCGTGGCGAGGGAGTTCAGACTGAGCGTCAGCGGATACAGCTGCGAACCGTTCGCCGTAAGGGCATTCAGCGTATCCACGATCAAGTCACGCGCGCCGTCCCTGTTCCGGAGGCCGTCGATATGCAGAGGCAGCTGGTAAATTCCATTGCCGTAGCGCCCCGGGTCAGCGCTGTTCAAGTCTCGCTGCATCAGCTCGCCGACCTCTTCCGCGCTTTCCGGGTCGATGCCCTCGACTTCTCTGTACGCGTTGCTGAGGACCTCAACGACGCCGGGGCGGTCGACGATGTACGAGATGTTGTTTCGGTTGCTCTGCATTTGTGGTCAGTACATGCGATGTGCTGATGTCGCTGTGCAAATGAGAGAGACCAACTTGAATCGGACCGGAGAAGCCGTGTCCCGGCGTCCCCTCCGGAACATATGTGCAGTTCTCCAGGGCTACGAAGTGCTCCCTCATGCGCTCTGCCCTCCACGAATCGTCGCCGGTGAGCTCGGCGATGGAATCCCAGTCGTTGTCTGGGGGCAGTGCGAAGTTCATAGCGTTCATCTGAGCGGAGCCACCCAGCGTGGCGCCGCGGGGGTAGAATATTCCCAGCCTGCTTTCACTCAGTCACAGTTGTCTCATTTCGTAAGGTTTGACTTACGGTTCCGCGCCCTCTGGCGGGTCGAGGCCGTAGTACAGGGTGCCGTTGGCCAGCCTATAGGTAAACTTGGAGTCGCGCCGGGCCTGGGTCTCGTTATCGTAGTGACTGACGAAGAACTGCCAGGACATGGACGGCTGCTCGGCGACTTGAGCTCCCCTTCGCCTAGTTATCAGCTTACATCGGAATCTTGGGAGAAGCGCCACCTACGTTATAGGGATTCGTTGGAGGAGGGTATCGCCATAGTCTCCTCCTGCTTCCAGAAGAAGGACAGAATGGCCTTTGCGGGCTAGGTTGGCGCTGAAAAGCTAGTCGTCAGCTTTATCTCTCGGCCTCTTCGCAGCTCACTTACGCCAGAGGTCCACCTCCTGGACCAGAGCCAACGACGATGTACTCATATTCGCCGTGAGTGGTCGCCGCAGCCGGGAAACCGGCCACCACGCCGGCGAGGAGGGGGAAAAGAGCAGCTTTCATATCAGTCTGTCGTCAACTGTTTGATGTGATAGTCCAAAGGAAACAGCCAAAATTGGTGATTTTTACGGGAAAGTAACTCGGATTTCCCATTCTTTTATACACTGTTGATCCATAATTCATCCGACTAACAGCATGACGCTGCTCACAACCCGTTGGGAGTCCCGTTGGGAGTCCCGTAGGAAGTCTCAAAACTGACGTATTTTGCAATCGCATGGAGTCCGACTATTAACTCCGTCAAATGATAACTTAAAAACTCCGCGATCGTGGCTGGGGACATTTGATTTCTTTCCTAAACTGTAGTGATGTTCGCAGGTCACGTCTTTCTACTGATGACAATTTGGGGCTGAGTTGGGGGCCGAGCAAGCCGCATCCGCTTTGCCGCGCAATCATAGATCTGTTTCCTAGTTAGGTAAAGGTGCAAAGCCCTGGCAACACGTAGGCTTACCCTGCGGTTAGCTTATGCTAGGAGACCTATCAGATCCTTCATAACAGGAGTCGGACCATGCAATGTCATCTCCGATAATACGTACGTACCTGTGAGACATGGTCTATACCTGTCGAATTGGGGGTCTAATTGTTGAGGCACAAGTGGCCTATGTATGGTTGATTGTGGTGATGTGTGAAGGAGAGGGATCCCTAGGCGGCTAATCCGCCTAGGGATCGAGATGCCCTGGAGCTAGGAGAGCACGGGCCTCAGACCGCGGTCAGGTGACCTCGGTCTACCATGCTCCTCCACACTAATTGTGTGTATTGTTGTTGTATCTGCTAAGTAGCTGATTCCGGGCATGGAGATCCCCGGTACTAGGGGTAGGGGTGTCCCTTGTTGCCTTAGGCACGAAACGGATCGGCTCCGTAAAGCTCCGCCGCTCTAGGCCCTTCAATCTGACAATACCACCTCAGCTGATTATGTCAAGGCCTGATCGACTGGCGCCCACCAAGCCGGAATCGGCTCATATCGTGAACCCCGAGAAAGATTTGATTACTATACTCTAGTGATCTGAGTAATTTTAGGTTTGAGAATCAGACGGATCAAAACCGGCGCTGCAGGAACTGCAGGGCCAGGGCCAGACAGGGGACACCCGCATGCCAGACGATGCGATCCTGTAGTTCGTCCCTCGGTCGTCCTTACTTTTAGGGAACATCAGAAGAGACTGGATTAAGTCAGCGTCACCCACAACTAAGCAGACGCCCGTAGCAATCCACGTCAGTAATCAAGGGAATTGGCAGTGGGCCGTTGTGACTTTCTAGAAGGGATACATTGCGCCGATTATAGCGCGAATATCTAAGGCCATGATCGAGAACCACCGTCAGGCACAACGATATGCCACATTGCAAATCTTGCCAGCTGGCAGCACGGCTCCAGTACGGTTTCCAGAGTTAAAGGACAGCCAACGTTCTGTTACCTTTTACTGCATAGGGCGTACTTTTCTACCGCAGTTCACGATCACGCCCTAATGACCAAAGTTCGCGAAACTGGCCGGGTTTCATCAGCGCCTAACCCAAATTGCAATCCACAGATCTAAGTTTGGGTTTTGAAGCATTTTCAGTCAAGATAGTCCCTGCGTTGAGCCTGCCACTATCCAACAAGTCTACAACGCAACGTGGAAAGATTGCACGCTAAATGATGGTTGAGTCAGAGTTTAACGGAGCCAGGAGCCAGGCTACCGGGTTGTGTTAAGACTGACACGATGCGAAGATTGCGGGTAGGAAGGTTCCATAGATTGTCCAGTTGAACGAATGGCGGACTGGACTTCACTTGCAAAGTATAAATTCGGCTGAAATCCCCCTTCAGCTAGACCTCCAACGAATGCAACTTCACTAAATTCTACCACATCAAATCCTCTCTCGTTCGCTTCAGACAGCCCCGCATCCAGTGCCTTGATTCTTTCTTTCTCCATTTCTCCGCCAGAGCATTACTCCGACGCAATGAACTTCACTCTCGCTACCCTCATCACCCTCATCGTGGCGGCCTCTGCCGCGCCAGCCGACGTCGCCGTCGGTGCCGGTCTTGTCGAGAGGCAGCAGCAGGAATGTGGCAAGAAAGGCTGTGAGTCGCGGCCCCTATCTCAACATGCGACAACCGTTGGCTTGAAACTGACGCCTGATCGTGACACCCGTGATAGTTTCGTGTGATCTCCCCGGCGATGTGTTCGGGTGCTGCGCCGGCTTGACCTGCAGACCCAGCAACGCGCCCGTCGGCGGAAATGGCAAGGCTTGCCAGTAGACGCTCGACAGAGTCGACACATACACGGACAAGGTTAGGAGATTTATTCTTCATCATAATGGGCCACTTGCTGATATTCCTAGAAATTATGATGCCACCCTTAACTTCTGGCTCTAGTGGAGCCGTAGTTAAGGAGGTACATACAGCCGTATGTTGGGGTATGTGGTGTGGGTGATGAAAGAGGAAGAAGCGCTGGCCGAAGAGCCTGGAGACCGGAGGAGGGCGGTCTAGGATGCCTGCACTATGCGAGGGCACGTGATTCCACTCTTCCACTACATACCTACTTGTCTTAGAACATGCTGTTCCCACTGGACATCAGACTAGGTTGTATAGGGTCCTATACTGTCGATAATGATATGGGTATACCATTCTTCGTCACAAGGAAGCTCAAGAATCAAGCCCCTAATTCGTCTGAGGTTGTGCTTTTCACGTGATATAAAACCTTTCAGAGTCTCAGAGGTTTTTTTCGCAGCTTGTTCCAGCTATTCATTTTGCAGACCTCAGGACATTTTATCCCATGCGCTCTACCGCTCGTTGCGTGCTCTGACTGATGAAATCTTTTCCATCTAAAATTGTCTGCGGTATACTCAACTCTTCAAGTATTCATTCCCACAGGGCCACCAATGTTTCCGCTCAGCATCGTGGGTGAAGGCCGAGACAGAACCGCTTATGTAAACGACTTGGCTTCACCTGCAGCACGCCTTCCGCGCCCCTTCATCGCATAGAAAAAACTATCTCTGCACTACTTCACATGCCACTCGTACTTCGCCGCGTGACATGCAGAGAACAACCCTGCTTGTTGACTGTATGAGCGGCTCGCTACGAGCACACCCAGCTTTTTATCCTTCAACCACTACAACCTGAAGGTGATCGGAACATCGGCGTCAGACCGACGGAATATCTCAGCTCAGTACGCCAAGAGACGCTCGACTCGCGCTCAGCCCCACCAAGACCCGCAGTGTCGTTGTGACCGGTATTCGGAAGCTCGGTTCGCATCATGGCGCCGAGGCGGTAGCCCATTACCCTCTCGGACTCTGAGGGAACTTGAGTCGGAGAGTCAAACGAGCCGCAGGAGGGTTTTGTGGACGAGCAACAGAATCAAGGCAGTTGTGCTTGGGAACTTTCCTCGATATTCCGGATCGCACAGTAGCTGTTGCATATGAAGAAAGAAAATGCGGCACTTGCCTTCGGCGAGTCAATCAGGGTTTGAGAGAACCGCAGTCCAGGATCGACGGACGGAGCCAGTCTACTGTACCACTACTTCTAATACTGTCTAAAGATCTTGTTTTACGCGGAAGGTTATCTGACCTCTCACACGGCCCTATTGTTCGTCTCTGGGTCGTCTCTTTTAACATCATCGGAAGAGATAGAGTTGCGTCACCCGACGGGGAAACGTCCAAAGACATCCGATCAGAGGACATAGAACCGCGGAAATAGGGAAAACCCAGGTGTTTACATTAATTAATGAGAAGCCTGCCATCTTGTGTCTCTCGAAGCGGTAACTTGCGCCCACCGAATCCCATCCAAGCTGAATTCGGCAAGTTCTCAAGGTTTGTGAAACGACTGGAGTTTCGGCAGCGGCCACATCCAATATATTAGAGTTCAGACTTTGGCAGCATTCACATTAAGGATGGGCCTGGATGGCACAGCGGATGATGATCTTCGAGCCAGTTGGCGGGGCCCGTCCCAGAGCCAAGGAGTCGGGGTTCTGTTCGGACCGACCTTAACTCTTAGTTAACCACGCGAAAACGCGTTTTCATGGTATAAATGGACTAGGGGGGTTCTTCAGGTTGTTACCGAGAGTGCATAGAGGTGTGTACTCGGTCAGGGGGCGTATTCAAGTTGCTACCTACGAGGAAAAGGGCATGTACTCCACTAGGGGCCGGCATTGAAGTCACCACCGACGAGGAGAAAACAGTATATATTTTAGAGTTCCTGTTCCCCTCTAGAAGCGTTCATCTCTCCATCAATTCAAATCGACCAGAACAGACCTGTCTTCTCTCTCGTTTGCTTCAGACAGCCGTTACCTGAATCTTTTCTTTCGAAATCTCCACTACCCTCGCTCCATCACCATGAAGTCCACTCTCGCTACCGTTCTCGCTCTCGTCATGGCCGCTTCTGCCGCCCCTGCCGACACCGGCGCCGCTGGTCTGGTCGAGAGGCAGCAATGCGGTACCAGAGGCTGTGAGTAACAGACTCCCACCTTGCACCTCAAGCAAATATGGGTTCGCACCTGATGTCTAACCTTGGCACCCGTGATAGTTTCCTGCGATAACGGCGGATTCGGATGCTGCGCTGGCTTGACCTGCAAGCCCACCATGGCTCCCGTCGGCGGAAATGGCAAGGCTTGCCAGTAGACAGACTCAATGCGCATACTAGAATGAGGTCAGGACGTTCACCCATTGCCGGAAGGGCACTTTTGCTGACTGTAATGAGAGCAGATTTAAGATCATTATTGCCAGACTAGCGTGCGGGTGAAACGGTTGCTATCCTGCAGGTTGCGATGTACCAGATTGCCGGCAATCTGGCTCTCTCTCTTTACGCACCGGAGTAGGTTGTGTAGAGCCTTGGGTTAGAGAAATAGACTTATACAAGCTATCCTTGTCACGAATCATTGTCTGTAATAGACTTGGGGTTTCAAACTGCTCGTACAAGAAATACCGCTACCTAGCTCCGGGTGTGATTAGCTGACGCGAAGCATCCTTCAGCCAATGAAACACATTTGCGAGCATGACCCAAGACTTATAACCATCAACTACAACTATGCATGAGGACCAGTTCTGCTTAAGGTTTCTATTCTTTTCTAGTCTTTCATCTACCGAAACGCAGTGCATCAACTACACCATCTGGAGGTGTATATGCATACCCAGATCCAATTACATCCAAAGCACAGTGCAGCATTAATGCTTTTTTTGTACCAAGACTCCTCAAAAAAACACAAATCTTCAAGCCAATAAAACTCCAATTCTAAGCAGCGTCGCCATCGTGTTTGTTGCCAGGTAACACATCAAGGCACGCAAGCTTCAAGTTAACAACAGCCAAAGAAGCCGATCGAGCGTTTCCTTCCGATACCTAAACAGTATGTTCTCCCTGTCCACGAGTGTCAGTATTAAAGACAGGTTCGGGAGAAATAGCGCGTCCACTGAGAAACACTGTCGTACGTACCTCCTTTCAAGTTCCATCATCTTGGGCCTCGACGTTTCAACGAGACGTCTGGCCCAAAATTGCCCCTAATCTATTTTCCGATGCCGTTGCCGCCGTTGCCGCCGCTTCCGGAATTGGTCCGTCCCTGTTCAATGCGCAGCGGCGGACAGTCTCCGACATCCTGGAACAAGACCCATCTCCGCGCCCACCACGGCAGCACGGTGCCGACCTGGTACGAAGCGTGCTTGCGCTGGGAGACCTTGAAGACGGCGTCGAGCTCTTCGAGAGACTTCTGCTTCGTCTCGGGGACGAAGAGGAAGATGAGGAACATGGCGAGCAGGTTGAGCCCCGCGTAGAAGGAGAAGGCGCCCGTCGCGGTCATGGCCGTCAGCATGCGCGGGAAGCTCAGCGCCAGCACCGAGGCCCAGAAGTTGTTGGTCGCGACAGCCCACGACATGCCGATCTCGCGGTGGGAGAGGGGGAAAACTTCGGCCGAGTACATGAACGGCACGGGGCCCTCGCCTGATTTTGGGAGCGTCAGTGCGTGAAGCTACTTCGCGGGGAGGGGGTGCGTGGCAGGTTATTGGTTTTTTTTCTCTTTGGTTGATCTTACCGGGAGAGTAGAAGGCGGCGAAGAGGTACACAAACATCGCGACGACGGCGATGCGAATCTTCGTGTCTTCTATGTAGAAGGCGAGACCGGCACCTGTCCCCGAGCGTTAGTCAAACACTTCACACAAGTTGCGATATTGCAGGCTACCAACCCAGTAGCGTCCAGAACATGTTTGGAAAGGTGAAGAGGAGCAAGGCTCTCCGTCCAAAGGTGTCGATCGTAAAGACCGCGGGCAAGGCGAATATGAAGTTGACCGCGCCGAAGCCGAAACTGGTCCACAGAGCGGTGTAGTTGTCGATGCCGCTCTCCTTGAAGATGGTGGAGCTGTAGAACGCGACGATATTGACTAAAGCCGGTGGAAAAGAAAAGGGGGTTAGAGGCGAAATCGTCCGGTTACAAAGGGGACTGGAAGTGGGGGATTCGAGACTTACTTCCGCACATCTGCTGTCCGATCATGACGATTCCGGAGGCCCAAGTGGCGCGCCTGATGCGATCTCTGGTGAAGAGCTCGACGAAGCGGGTGAACATGTTACTCGTTGTGCTGAGGCCGGCAGCTATGGTCCGAGTATTCTCGTCTTGAAGCAGCACGTCCATGTAGTACAGGTCCCTCGCCGCCTGTATCGGCGTGTGACGGAGCCTTAGAAGCGACTTGTACGCCTTCAACATCTTTCCCTTCTTGACATACCAGCGGGAGGACTCAGGGCAGAAGAAGACGCCGAGGACAAGAGGCACGGTCGGGATAAAGGACGAAGCGAGCTGCAGCCGCCAGGAGATGTCTCCCATCTTACCGACCGCGAGGTTGGCACACGTTCCCAGGAAGATTCCTGAGATTCAGGCAGTTAGTAGACATGCCGATAAGGATATTGCTCTCGGACTGCGGTAGGTCCAACTCACCAAAGGCCGTCCAGAGTTGCCAAGACATGACGAGGGCGCCGCGGATCCGGGACGGGGCGTTCTCGGCAGTGAAGACGGGGACTGTGACTTCCTTCAGGCCCATTCCGATGCCGAGGAGAACTCTATCGGCACGTGTGAGTCTTCCGTGTGGCCCTGTTTGGGGTGCATCTCATTGTGATTCTAACCTGTTTGCTGCCAGTTGTGGCCATGTCTGTGAAAGAGCCATGCCGAAGGGTGCAAATAGAGAAAAGATTGCGCCGATGAAGATGACCCAACGACGACCGAGCCAGTCGTTCAGGGGATCAGAGATCCAGCCGGCGCTTGAGAGCGAAGTTAGCACTTTGGGGTCACATGGCCATAGACATGGGGGACGTTTAGACGGTAGCGGTGGATGGAGTTGTGGTCCACATACAACAGGAAGATGGCAATATAGGGCATGGAGTTAACCAAGCCAATGATCCAACTGTTGACCGCGCAGTTGCCCTGATCTGCGATCGGGCCGCAGGCTGGGGGCACATCCGACACTCCGAGGGCCTGAGGGAAGGACAAGTTGGCACCATTGGAGCCGGTCTGCCAATACGTTAGCCCTCTATATTCCGACTTCAAACTTCAC
>WIGN01000422.1:0-31252 GCA_014235955.1 Colletotrichum sojae
TACGCGGAAAAGTTTGACCTAAAGCGACACGTCCAGTTCTCGAAGAAGGTCACGAGAATCGAGCGAGACGAAGCCACCGGCAAGTGGGCCGTGTATACATGCAGCACGAAGGGGGACGGCGTCGACGCGAAGGAGCAGCGGCAGGTCTTTGACAAAATCGTCACGGCGACGGGGATCTTGACGGTGCCAGTCAAGGTCGATATCAAAGGGGCCGAGAAGTTCGAGGGGGAGGTGGTGCACTCGCGCGACTTCAAGGACCCGTACCGGTACGCGGATAAAAACGTCCTCGTTGTTGGCATCGGGGCCTCGGGAGCAGACACGCAATCATTCCTGAAGCGGGCCAAGGCTCGCTCGGTTACCGTCAGCCATCGAGGGCAGTACTACCTGGTAAGCTCCCGGTCATTTACTTTACGTCTTACGACAGGAACCTTTGACTAACGTTATCATCTTCTCCAATAGCTGCCTAAGATGGTCCAAGGCAGACCTTTCGACCACTCGATGTCGCTCCGAGGAATGACCGTGATCCGGGCCATCGGGAACTGGTGGCCGCGCGGATGCGCGTGGATCATGTCGCAGACCATGCTGAGCGCGCGCAGGAAGGCGTTCCCGTGGCTGGAGAAACACCCATCTTTCACGGCCCCTCGTGTTCTCGCCAGCGTCGCGCACCGCATCCCTTTTTTCTCAGACGATCTCGCCAACAACCTCAAGGACGGCTCGACCAAGACCGTCGCCGGCGTCCGCGAGATCTCGGGGCCCAAGTCCGTCACGCTCACAGACGGCACCGTACTCGAGGACATCGACGCCATCATCGTCTGCTCGGGCTACCACCACGACTTCTCCCTGATTAAGGGCCCCGGCAACCCGATCGACCCGGCCAAGGCCCCCGATGGCTACGAGCGGATCAACGCGGCGCGATTCAAGGATCCGCACGACGACTTCCCGCGTCTCTACCGCGGCTTCATCTCGGAGCAGTACCCCGAGTCGCTGGCCTGCCTCGGCCACCTCCTCATCATGGGCCCGCCCTTCGCCATCTACGACATCACGTCGATGGCGCTCACCGCGATGTGGGCCGGCGAGGTGCCCACGCCGACGAAGGAAGAGATGGCGCGCGACATCGACACGCAATACGACGTCGTCGTGGACACGCTCTCGCGTGGGCCGATGCCGTACATGGGGGCGCGCATGTTCGGCAGCGCGACTTTCGAGTGGATCAACAAGGCGGCCGGGACCGGCGTGACGGAGCGGCTGGGGTGCTTCAGCTACGAGGCGTGGAAGCTCTGGTGGCAGGACCGGAAGTTCTACAACCTGCTCATGGACGGCGTCAACTCGCCGGCCTTGTACCGGCTCTTCGACACGGGGCGGGGCCGGAAGCCGTGGCCGGGGGCCCGGGAGCAGATCGAGAAGATGAATGAGAGCGTCAAGGAGTTGGACGCGAAGTGGGAGAGGGAGAACAACAAGAAGACGACATAGGCACCTGGGATTTAAGTCTCTGTAGCGTTTTATGTATCGTATTTACCGAGTTCCGGTCTATTGGTAACTTTCATAGTGTCAAGTCATGCAGTAATGCATGCATCCATCGATGCGTATGTGATGCAGGCATCTCCGGTCAGGTACTCCAACCAGCACCGCATAAACTGGTTCGTTCAGCTTACCCAACTCTCGCAGTCATTATCTCAAATGTGACTGGCCAATTTCCGTCTCATCTCATGGTCGGCTTTCCGTACCGTTGAGAGGGTGTGAATTTCCCCACCTTTCCCCTCGGCACGACATCAAGGATCTGGATAACGCCATCGCCCATGGGCTTCCGTGATCGCCGGAATCGCTCCCCGCACAGCAGAAGAAGAAAGAAAAAAGACACATAAAAAGAAGCTTCGTGAGACGTATTGAAACTATCGTTAACGTGGACTAGTCAGAAAAGAGACTGCCAAGCCGAGTCAAACCCATCATCCAAAACGCATCGCATCATGGCCACCGTTACCGTCACCCGCCCCGTCCAGCCGGACATCCAGTACGCCCCGGACCGTCAGAAGTGGCAGGCCCGAGTTGCACGCCGGTCTCAAGAGACCGATCTCCCGAAAACCCTGCCGGAAGGCCTGCCGGCACAGTTCTCCAGCGACTTGGTGTGGGAGGGCGAGACCCTGGCCAGCGAGTACGACTGGACGTACGTGTTGACGGCCGAGCAACTGGACGAGCTCGACGCCGGCCTGGCTCACTTCAAGTGTAAGATACAACAGCCAACTCATGGAGTTCTAGCTGACTGAACCCACCCCTGCAGCGTTGGGACTTCCCCTCGGCTACATTACCCAGGAGACGTTCCCCCTTCCCAAGCTGCACCCGGAACTCCGCAAGCTTTCTCACGAACTGCACAACGGACATGGATTCTTCGTCATCCGCGGCCTGCGGGTCGACGAGCAATCAAGAGAAGACAACATCGCCATCTACGCCGGCCTGTCGTCGCACATCGCGCCCCGACGCGGCCGCCAGGATAGGCAGTACGATGGCAAGCCGGCCGACGTGGTCATCACGCACGTTAAGGACCTGACGCTCACCAAGGAGAAGGGCCAGATTGGTAGCCCCGCGTACACTGCGGACAAGCAGGTCTTCCACACGGACGCCGGCGACATCGTCTCCCTGTTTGCCCTGTCGACGGCCGCCGAGGGCGGCACGAGCAAGTTAGCAAGCATTGCCCGTGTTTACAACGAGATTGCGAAGACGAGACCTGATCTCATCCATACGCTCACTCAGGACTGGCAGTTCGAAGTGTGAGTTCATGGCTTCATCTCACAAGCCAGCCCCTAGGAACGTGGCGATTCGACTGACTGACACGATATCTGGACTAGCTTCGGCACGCCTCAAAAGGCCTTCACCTCTCGCCCCCTCGTCCACTACCAGCCCGCGACCGCAACGACCCCAGAACGCTTGGCCGTTCAGTACGCCCGCCGGTACTTTGTAGGCTACGGCGCGCTCCCCAGGAGCGAGGAGATCCCGCCCATCACCGAGGCGCAGGCCGAGGCCCTCGACACCCTCCACTTCCTGGGCGAGAAGTTCGCCGTGTCGCTGGACTTCCAGAAGGGCGACATCCAATATGTCAACAACATGGGCATCTTCCACGCCCGTGACGGCTTCACCGACACACAGGAGCAGCAGTGAGTCATAACCAAATGCATGCAATGGATAAAGTCCACCGTATTGACATATTCTCTTCGTAGACGCCACCTGCTGAGGCAGTGGTTGAGCGATCCCGAGTATGCTTGGGAGACGCCCGGCCCGTTGAAAGAGCGGTGGGCTCAGCTGTACGAGGGCGTCACGCCAGAGGCCCAGGTGTTTCCTCTTGAGCCGTTCATTCGCAGCGAGGGAAACAAGAGCAAGGGGCGGGATTAGTGGCTGGAGTCTGTAAATGTAGTGAGATGTTTGCTAGCACGTAAGGGCAATCGCAGAGACTCTAAACACGCTTTACTGAGTGGCCGCTTGACGAGATCGAATAGAATAAAAGAGATATTTCTTAACTGGTCTCGTCCAATGTTCTAACCTGCATTCTGGCCCGTGAAGGCGGGGGAGAGCTGGGGTATGAGAACCTTGAATAGCCGCGTCGAAGAACTCGCTTTCAAGGCTGCCGCCACCCGAGAAACCCGTCTCGGTACGATTCCAAGAAACGCCAAGGCGCCGAAATATCAGCTGGTGGTCGCGACTAAAGAGAGAGGTAATTAGCTCAGTAGAGGGTGACTGTGTGTCTTATCCGCCGGCAAGTTACTGTAGGAAACTCGCGACTTCATGGCTCTATCAGACGAGCGCAAGAGATAGCAAGGGTCGGGATAAGGTTGCATTCAAACATCTTAAAAGTAGCATATTGCATGCCCCCGGCTCATTGTCTGCGTTGAACGTGCGGGCGCCCGCGCCGTTTGGTGCCTCGCTACGATGGTCGTCATGATCGGCGAGCATTGCGTGCTTCTTGGCTCTCGCTGACATAGGAAGGTCGATGTCCCATCACCCTGCGCCGGGACCACCTGGACAGAGCACCCAAGGAAAATCAATTGAGGGCGGGAAGAAATTACCAGTGTCATTCTCGCCCGATCTCTGTGTTGCTGCGGTGTTTGGTTGGCACTTCGCTTGGCGCATTCGCCCCGGGGTAAACCTGGCTGGGGGATCGGGCAGATGGGATGATGGGCTTCCTGTTTAGTTTAAAGATGATGCTGTAGAACGCGAAAGCTACGACGACTTGCGATTCTAAGAGTTCTCTCGCTCCTTCCGTACCGCCAAACCCTCGCTGAAGACGTCATCTTGTGGTCTTTGGGGCTGGTCTTGATCTTTGGAGGCACCCAAGTCTCTCCGATAGGCCGGTCTACTCCTCGTCCGCATCTCCTCAGATCCATAAGTTTGTTTAGTGGAGCGGTTCCCCAATTGTCCTCCCGAGTCGATCACCCTGCCGGTTTCCGAATCACATCAGAGTCAAGGGCGATGGTGTTTTCCAAGCTCAGGTCCCGGCTCGGGGCTGACGATGCAACAGTCCATGTCCACCATGCCGACGTCGAGGCCTCCGACTCGGAGCACTCCATAATCCGCGATGGAGACCTCGCGTACACACTGGCCAAAGGCGGCAACGGGTCCCGGCCGGCGTACCAGGAGGCCGTGGGCGCGCCGGTCGAGAGGCACTCGCCGCTGGGGTACCACGTTGGCTGGATCACCGTTATCTTCCTGAACGTCAACCAGATGATCGGCACCGGCATCTTTTCAACGCGTATGCAATATCGGTAATTCCTCCTACTTTCGGCTTATTGAAACTGACAAGAGTTGTGCTACAGCTGCGTCCGTTCTCAAGGGCACTGGGTCCGTCGGCCTGGCCTTAATCTACTGGGCCATCGGTTTCTTGATGGCCCTCGCTGGGCTCAGCGTCTACTTGGAGCTGGCGAGCTACTTTCCCAACCGCAGTGGCTCCGAGGTGGTGTACCTCGAGCAGGCCTACCCTCGACCGAAACACTTCTTCCCCATCGCCTTCGCGGTGCAGTCGGTTCTGCTTTCCTTCAGCAGCAGTAACGCAATTGGTATGGCCAGGTTCTACTTGTTAAAAAAGGCCACAACTGACGTGTGTCCCAGTGCTGTCCCGATATCTGTGGCGTATCGCCGGGAAGACCCCGACAGACTGGGAGCTGAAGGGCGTTGCGATCGCGGCCTACACTGTAAGCGTAATCTGCGTCGTTGTACACAACAAGTACTCGCTCTGGGCAACAAACATCATCGGTGCCATCAAGATCATCACGCTCGTCTTCATCTCGATCACCGGGCTGGTCGTTCTAGGCGGCAACGTCGACCAAATCCCCGATCCGACCGCCAACTTCCGCAACTCGTTCGAGGGGACTACCGATAACGGAAACGACCTCGCAACTGCCCTGGTGAACATCGTGTTCTCCTACACCGGATACTCCAACGCTTTCAATGTCGTCAATGAGATCAAGAACCCCATCCCTGTGCTGAAGCGCCACGCGACAATCTCGGTCATTGTCGTAGCCGTGCTGTATATGTTTTGCAACGTTGCCTACTTTGCTGCCGGTAAGCTGGACGCTATCCGTATTTCGTTCCAGATGGTGGATTGCTAACAATGATATTCAGTCCCGAAGGCCGAGTTGAAGAATGCAAAGGAAATCGCCGCGGCAGTTTTCTTCACAAAAGTCTTTGGCAAAGGGCCCGCCGAACAGGCGCTCAACTTCCTCGTGTTGTTGAGCGCCTTTGGCAACCTGCTGGCCGTGCTAATTGGCTCCTCGCGTGTCATTCGGGAGATTGGACGGTATGCTGAGCTCCTCGTTCCTCTATCGTTGAATTCCGGCAACTGACCGGTGGAAAACAGACAAGGTGTCCTGCCGTGGACGGAGTTCTGGGTCAACACTAAGCCGTTCGGGACTCCCATCGGACCCTATTTCCTCAAGTGGATCATGACCTTCATCATGATCGTGGCTCCCCCTGCCGGAGATGCATTCCAATTTGGTAAGGTCTCTAAACTGTGGCATCTGGCGTCCGTCACTGACTCTCCCATAGTCATTAGTCTGAAGACGTACCCCGACGGCATGTTCCACTTCGCCATGGCCGTCGGCGTCTATCTCATCCGCGTCCGGCGCAAGCGCGCTGGACTGGGCCGCACCGAGTTCAAGTCCTGGCACGTCACGGTCATCTTCTTCATCCTCCTCCAGGTCTACATCCTCGTAATGCCCTGGTGGCCACCAAAGGGGGGCCCGTACTCGGGCAGCGTCAGCTTCTGGTACGCCACCTACTGTGTCGTAGGAATTGCCATGTAAGTCACCCCCCAAGCTTCTATCATCCCGCACCTGAGGTCTCATTTTCATACAGCATGATCGTATGCTTCCTCTACTACGCGCTCTGGATGTGGGTGCTCCCCAAATTGCTCGGCTACAGAATCCGCCCCGAGATTCTGGATGTCAGTAATAACGGCGCCAACACGCACCGCCTGACCAAGGTGCCGCTCTCTGATTTGGCGCGGTGGGACGCCGAGCACGACGATGCTGGCAATCTACGCCGCAGGCATGTTGATGGCGGGTCGCAGAGCTCGACTAAGGATGGCGGCGACGTTGCTGTCCTCGGCGATCCGGGCACGACATTGAAGTACTGATGGGCTGAAGCCAAGTTCGTCCTACATTGCCGTCTCGATACCCTGGTTCTTTTCAGTCTGCGCGTGATTAGTACCCAGTGAAATACCACTTGATCCATAGACTCAATAATTAGGGAACAATTACTTTTATCTTGGCAGTTAAATCTGAAAACTCCACAACGAAGGCTGCAGTCTGCATGCTTCGCTTACGTTTCCGGTTGAGGGTTGGTTTCTGCAGATGCATAGGGCTTTTTGGCCTCACAGCTTGACAAGGTGGCATCGAGGCCAATCAACGACATGGCCAAGCAACACTGCCACATGCACACAAATGATGTTTATGGCTTTAATGAGGACGTTGCGATGTCTCTACCGAAGCATCCTTCAGGAATAAAACACTTGCGGCCCTAGGTTTGCCTGAAATTTCTTTCTCAACATTCACCACGAAACTTCACGTCAGCCAGTAACGCCACCAACAAGCCATGGCTTCCCTTGCCACCTTGCCCATCGAAATTCTCGACCAAATTTGCACAATTCTCTCTCCTTATCGACGTCCCTACAGCATCAGAGTTTTCAAACCGAGCATAAAGGAAGAGCCCACGAAAAATGATCACCAGGGAACAAGAGCGCTTCTCAACTTGTGCCAAACCTCCAAGGCACTGTGCAAGGTCGCCCAGCCGGTCGTCTTCCACACCTTCTTCGACCATGAGAACTACAGCACGTCAATCCCGCTCGGCTTTCTCAAACGCCTCGGCCTACTTCTCAGAACTATAGCGGAGCGTCCCGAGCTTGCGGAGGCTGTGAGAGCAGTAGACGTCGATGCTTGCGAGAGGAAGTGCCAATGCTGCTATTCTTTCGACGAGCAGGTCAAAGAGCAGATGGGATGGATCTCGGAGCTGTCGGCCAGGACAGCACTCGAGTTCAACTTGTGGCATTGGGAATCCCGAGAGATTTCGGAGGCCCAGCTCCAAGCGTTGCTCGTGATGGTTCCCAATCTCCAACGCCTCAATCTACGTCTTCCCGTGACATGGGATTTCGAAGCCCTCGCTGCCTGGGTCAATAGGAAAAAGTCGGAAACCGGCATCGCTCAGAAGTTTCTCCACACCGTCACACACATGGAACTGGGAACAGATACGGTTGAAGCAAACACGCCGCGCATGCGGGAAGACGGAGAGCGTGATGAGAGCTTCAAGAGCTCTCCAAATCCCGTCGAGCGGCTGCTCATCGAAGCTGCGCCGAACCTAGAGCTTCTTTGCTGCACCGCGGGCGGCCTTGACGACTTGCCCCGGCTACCCAGTCTCACCTCACTACAGGTTCTCCTACACGCCCCCTGGGACGGGATGCTTCCTCGGCTGATGGAAGGCTTGCCCCGTCTCAAGCGGTTCAGCTACAGCGCTTTATCGGACTACTGTCCGACGCCGGCGGAGGTCCAGGACGCCCTCCTGCCTCTGCGGGATACTTTAGAGTACCTCTGCATCAGAACGCAGAGCCACTTTCCTGAAGACTGGGTCCCTCAGCCCGGAAGAAGGTTCTTGATGACGCCTTTGAAAGACTTTTCGGCTTTGAGGGTACTTGTACTGGACGGTTTCGCGGTATTGCCCCATCGTGGCGTTGGAGAGATGTGGGACTCGGATGGCGAGCTGTTTCTTGACTTTCTGCCCCCGTCCCTCGCGCAGCTTCACGTGAGCGGGTGGAACTCTCACTCGTCCGCGCAGTTTCGGCCTTTGGGCGAGGCGATGGCTCGTAGCGAGTTCCCATGCTTGGAGATCGTCTCTTGGTTCACTGAAAGCGACCCCGATGGCTGCTTTTTCTACGCACTGGACCCACCGAGTGCAGCGCGATACGGGGAGGGAATCGGAGTGCCGTCAGACGTTTGGCGGCGGATTTGCGACGAAGACAGCCACTCCTTTCCTGATTGGAAAGCAGCTCATCAACACGTCGTATCTACTGAGTACCCTGGGTTGACTATGGTAGAGGCCCAGGAGATATTTTACCAGCTCCAGAATCAGCAGAAAGGGGAGGATGAGGCATTGTAAAAACTTAAAACCCCCAAAAGCTATGTAGAAAATTTTAAGGTTTCTCCGGTCGCATCGTGGAAACCATATATTATATCCCCCAGGCGCGGTCTAAAGACCTTTCAAAATCTCCCCCGACACCCTTCAACCACCCACAAAACAACTGCCAAGTCACCACAACTTCCCTCTTTGTGATCAAATCTCTCGCGCCTAACTGACACCAGCAGAGATTGCAGTCGCAAAGATGGTCGAGTTCATGGATTTCCCCTTGGACATCATCAACCTGTTCTTGGACGAGTTATCGCAACCGAAAGTCACAGACTGTCGATGCTGGCTCCGCGGTTCACGCTCCCATGTAATAAGTTCTCGTTACCTCGCGTCTCCAGCGGAACACCCTTGGGCGGATGTCGGCCTGGATGACAGGTTGGCTATGGCGGTCTTATCACGCACTTGTCAACAGCTTCATCAAACAGTCGAACCATTTCTGTACAGATACGTGAACGTGCAAGAGGTCCACCCCCGCCGAGTTTTGTCCCTTGTCAGACACCTCAGTTCCCGACCCGATACGGCGGCTTCAATCCGAGTGTTGCATGTGGGCAGCCTTCGTGTTGAACGAGCAACACACAAAGAAGAAGACGTCGCGTTTTTCTCTGATCTCAGCGGACGACTTGGCATCGGTGGCTTCGGACGCGTGCTAATGACGAGGGGAATGTGGGAGGGATTCTTGCTATTTCAGGCGCGAGCCCTCTCGGCGTTGGGCATCTATGAGACGAGCTTCCAGCAGTTTCAGTGCAGTTACGCCAGCCAGAATGATCCAAGTCTTCCACCGCTCGACTCAATCACCCATCTTCTGGTTCAACGCGCTTCCAAACCACTTGGCGACCACCATTCTACATCTGTGGGCTTTCCAAGTCTCCAGTCCGTCGAACTGACCTGCTTCATTAACTGGAACAGCTTCGAACATGTTAAGCCGCCGCAAATCGACTGGGCGAAAATAACGAGCGTCAACCTTTCGTGCACCTCCTATAGTGCGTCTGAGATTGGCCATATTCTAGCAACCGCCAAAAGGATAAAAGAGTTGCGGGTGGGTCAGTTTCTCAGGCATGGGAAAAGCCCGTATTTTCCCTTCGAAGAGCTCAAGCGCCACGTGTCAGGCTGGGGTTCGCGCAGAGTGAAGGAGTCGACAATACTCTAGGTAGGGGGTGGTTGTGACTGTCATTCGAATCTAGCCTTCAAGAATTCTAGCAGGCTGGCCTTAAATCTGCCTACGGATTAACCTTTTTCCGTGACGGCGCTCCGCCCATGGTGCCACTCCGGTGCCGCCCCGGTGCCCCTCCGATGCACCTGACACCACGCCAGAACCTTGAAAAGTCTCACTTATGGGGCCAGCAGGCATCAGGCACCTGGAGCAATCTCTGGCCTTTGGTCTTTAAGTGCATTCACAGCCCTTGAGTTCTTGACCCTGGGGGCAAGGGCAATCGACGATGCCGCCCATGATATTTTGACCACCTGACAGAAATATATGTATACCAACAATGCCTAAATGCATGAGGGGAACCTCTCTTTTGCATATGGCGCAATGGTACAATTTTCGGTCTGTCACCACCCTTCCCAAATCGTTACGAAGACTTGCCATCAAAGGTTATATCGGCAACTATGAGGAGGGGTTCAAAGTTCTAGCAGATCAGGCTATCAAAGGGTCGTTGCCGAATCTCAAGGAGGTCGTCATTGACAGATTGGCTACACATGAGCTTCTGCTTCGTTATGAGCATTACTATCGCAGGAGGAACATGGAGATAATTTTTCTTCATGAATTCGGTCCCGCTGAAGAGCGAGTCGATTCAATGAACGGCTTCACAAGGGAGCCATGTGATAATTGCGAATTAGGTTGGAGTATTCACAAGATGTTACTGGAGGCACGGTTATCTGTGGGCGTCTGTAGATCTTTTCCAGCGGTGCGATGAGAACGCTGTACGGATGGGGGATTATTAGCCTTAGATAATTCGTTGAGGTAACAGTCAACAATAGATCTACTCTTGGTATTCGTGTAACTTACGTAACAATACTATTCATCCCACTCTGAGCTGCCTGGTTGTCTTGAACGAGATTGTCCTAAAAGACACAAAACTATCGGGCACGCAATAGTCTGGTTATTGCTGAAACATTTCCCGCAGGACATTAGACCTTGCCCGCCCATGCCTTTTCCAGAAGCTCTTCAACGTCGGTTGGTCGGATCTCTGGGTAGATGGTGTTGAGTCGGCCCTCTTCAGGTATCCTAAGGCGCCCAGAAACAGCAACCCTACCAAAGAGCGCCGTAATCTCAATTAGTTCTCTGGGCACGCCATCTCCTTCGTTCAAAACAGTTGCATGGTTGTTCCGGAGGTCTTCGTCGCTGTCATGCTGAACCTGGAACTTGGTCCCTGTCGTTCCGAACTCAATTAGCTCACATGCGCTATGCTCGGCGGCAGATTGACATCAAACTCACCTCGGATTCGCTCGACAATTTGTAGGAGACGTCGGAACCCACAACAATGCTGAACTCGGGCCAATACTGAGAATCTAGCGACCTGGTAACGATCCTAGCAACGTCGACCGAGTACGTCACGCTGATGGGGTCGTCGCCTGACCCCGGGATGGCCGCTCTGCAGTTGGCGACGTCTATCGCCCACGTGTAAGGGTCCATGTGCGTTCGGATGTGAGGCATGCCCCAGTAGTCCATGAGGAAGCCGACCGCGAAGCGGGTGTACTGCAACGTCGATTTCTTGAGGGCCTCGGCGGTGCTTACCCTTGGCAGCACGAACGGCTCTTCCTTTACAAATCTGTGAAGCTTGTCAGCTCAGAGGCAGGTGTCATGTGGTGTGCCACTCTCTCGTTCAGGTGCGGCCGGATCACCCGCCGCCCTAAGGTCGCGCGATCGGGGTGAGCGGGGTGAGCAGGGTGAGCAGGGTGAGCCAGGCATCTTTGCAGGATTCCAAGTACAGTATTGGGGGTCTATGTTATCATTACCGCAGGTTCTGGATTTCTGGTAACTAAGCGTCAGTCATGGCAGACGCCACAAAATACATTGTAGGCTGGATATGCGCCCTTCCTACTGAGTTCAACGCAGCCAAGGCTTTTCTCAATGAGAAGCACAAAGACAATAACAGCTATGCACTGGGCAGGATTGGCTGTCACAATGTCGTACTCTCTGTCTTGCCTGACAGGTAGTATGATACAACTTCAGTAGCGGTAGTAGCTCAAGGCATGCTGCACAGCTTCCTCAATGTGCGCATTGGGCTCATGGTCGGCATCAGCGGCGGCGCACCTAGCCCGGAGCATGATGTGCGTGCCCGCTACTCCAAATTCTGTAATGTTTATTTGTGGTAACGTGGTTGATAAACGAACTGTCAGGACAAGGCTGTCAGGTCCTTATCGCACCTTAAAAAGTACTTTTACAACTAGTACTAGTTAACCTTAAGTTGAATTTATAATTAAAATGAGCTAAAGGATAAAACTACGTTGATGGGAAAACCAACAATAACCCCCTCCTCAAACGCCAAAATGAACATAGGGAACCCACATGGGCCGGTCCTGCTTTGGATCCCCATACATCTCTACATCCCTATTCCCAGTTCTCGTCGTCCCTCCCATTGATTCGGTTCCCATTTGCTGCTGTATCCATGTATCTCGAAGTTTCTTGGTGGCATAGTGAAGTCCCCTGCTCACAGATTCATCTCTCAATCCCTTTGCAGCGAAAAACTCATACGTCAACCTGGCCATGTCTACGCACAACTCATCGTCGACTTCCCAGAGCGTACCGATGACGTGCCGGAACCCAGCCAGCTGGAATGCGCTCGTCAAATGGATGCTCTCATCAATCGAACGTTCGTCTTGAACTTGACCGGTTCCGCAAGCAGAGAGGTAGGCTAGGAACCGCGCTTCGGCAGAACTGTTCGTTTCAAGGAGGCTCTCTACTGTCAAGGGGTTGTTTTCCCAGTCTTGTAGAAGAAGAAGACTTTGCAACGGGTCAGGACGCGCACCCCCGTGACCGGCAAAGTGGAGGATCCTGCAGTTGTCCAAAGCAACTAGGACATCCTTCTTGTTTGCTGATGGCTGGTGGTATGGCAGTCCGATAGACTCGAAGACGTCCCGCACCGCGTCTGTCTCTCTCGTTGCGTGTAAAAGCCGACTCTGGCCCGGCGTCTCTTGCATATCAACAAGGACGACGTTCGGATTCGAATTAGCCCTCACGTCTAGACGCCGCTGTCGGCGAGTGTGCAATATCGATTTGATGGTCGGGCTGTACGACGAGACGACCCTATCGAGCGCTGTTTCTGCGCTGCACTTGGTATGGTGTCCGGCTGCGTGGAGTGGAAATTGGGTTAGGGGCCCGGTCGGCACCCACCATACGTGAGGCCAAGTATCGCCGGTTGGAGGTGCAGTAAAGCCTAATGTATCAAGTACAGGCCCGACAGCAACATCCCATAGCCAGGCCAATGTTGCGACTGATCTTAAGTCACTGGTACGCTCTTTCAGTCCGTCTAGAGTAAGTTGTGGTAAGGCCAAAACGCGAACGCCGGAACGTTCGACGACCAAGGCGTCGCAGCGGTGCAAGCTGATGTTGATGACAACAACAGGGCCGTAAGCAGCAGTCTCCCGCATTTCCTCCTCCGTGGCAGACGTGAGAAACCGCTCAAACCCAGGACGACTTCGAATATCACCTAGAAGGATGTCCATTTCCACACTTGCCTTGTGCCGGCCGTCCGGGTCGATGGAAGCGGGCTTTTCTGATGGTAATTGCGACGACTTAAGACTATGACGCTGAGCGGGTGAATCGAGCTGGTTTCGAAGATGAACAAAAGCACGCGCCAGATCCGGATGTTCTTGTTGGAGAGTGGAAAGATCCGTGCGAATGTTCTGAAGGGAACTGGCGAGAACGCCGCGCCCAGTCTCTAACAGCTGAAGGGCGGCAAGAGGTCCGTGACCAGTGTGGAGGGTAATAGCTGCAGCATCGGAGGCCAGCCCAACAGCCTGCCGTAGCTGAAACTGCTTATCAGCAGACTGCAATGAGAAGGTGGATAGGAGCGGGATCAGGCCGACTGCAAGGTTGGCAATAGCATACACGTCATGCGTATTCTGAAGAATGCTTGGTGACGATAGGTACCTGCGACCGCCTCGGATTCGCTCACTGTTTTGGGCTTCTTTGGTATATAATGCCTCTGCGAAGCGAAGGTTGGCCTCTTCCAAGTCGGCCATAGCTCCAGTGCGGTCAAATCTATCACTGAGATAAATTCCAAGATTGTTCAGCCGTCTAACTCGGTCTGGATGGTCTTGTGGTGTGGCTTCTACAGCCTCTCGAGTGATGGCGATTGCTTCTTTCAAGTCGGCTATAGCTCCAGTGCGGGAGTATCTATCGCTGAGATGACTTCCAAGATTGCTTAGTTGTGTAGCTCGGCCTGGATGGTCTTTTGGTGTGGTTTCTACAGCCTCTCGAGCGATGGTAATTGATTCTTCCAAGTCGGCCATAGCTCCAGTACGAGAGTATCGGCTACTAAGACGAATTCCAAGATTGTTCAGCCATGTAGCCCGGCCTGGATGGTCTTTTGGGGTGGCTTTTATAGCCTCTTGAGCAATGGTGATTGCTTCTTCCAAGTCGGCCATAGCTTTAGTGCGGTTATATCTGTCGCTAAGAGAACTTCCAAGATTATTCAGTTGTGTAGCTCGGTCTGGATGGTTTTTTGGTGTGGCTTTTATAGCCTCTCGAGCGATAGTGATTGCTTCTTCCAAGTCGGCCATAGCTCCAGTGCGGGAGTATCTATCGGCGAGATGACTTCCAAGATTGTTTAGCCATGCAGCCCGGTCTGGATAGTCTTGTGGTGTGGCTTTTACAGCCTCTCGAGCGATGGTGATTGCTTCTTCCAAGTCGGCCATAGCTCCAGTACGGGAGTATCGGCTACCAAGACGATTTCCAAGATTGTTCAGCCATGTAGCCCGGTCTGGATGGTCTTGTGGTGTGGCTTTTATAGCCTCTCGAGTGATGGTGATTGCTTCTTCCAAGTCGGTTATAGCTCCAGTGCGGGAGTATCTATCACCGAGATGACTTCCAAGATTGTTTAGTCGTCGAGCTCGGCCTGGATGGTCTTTTGGTGTGGTTTCTATAGCCTCTCGAGTGATAGTGATTGCTTCTTCCAAGTCGGCCATAGCTCCAGTACGGGAGTATCGGCTGCTAAGACGAATTCCAAGATTGTTTAGTCGTCCAGCTCGGTCTGGATGGTCTTTTGGGGTGGCCTCTACAGCCTCTCGAGCGATAGTGGTTGCTTCTTCCAAGTCGGCCATAGCTCTAGTGTGGTTATATCTATCGCCGAGATGACTTCCAAGATTGTTCAGCCATGTAGCCCGGTCTGGATGGTCTTGTGGTGTGGCTTTTATAGCCTCTCGAGTGATGGTGATTGCTTCTTCCAAGTCGGTTATAGCTCCAGTACGAGAGTATCGGCTACCAAGACGATTTCCAAGATTGTTTAGCAATGTAGCCCTGTTTGGATGGTCTTTTGGTGTGGTTTCTACAGCCTCTCGAGTGATGGTAATTGATTCTTCCAAGTCGGCCATAGCTCCAGTACGGGAGTATCGGCTGCTAAGACGAATTCCAAGATTGTTTAGCCGTCCAGTTCGGTCTGGATGGTCTTTTGGGGTGGCCTCTACAGCCTCTCGAGTGATGGTAATTGATTCTTCCAAGTCGGCCATAGCTCCAATACGGGAGTATCTATCGCCGAGATGACTTCCAAGATTGTTCAGCCGTGCAGCCCGGTCTGGATCGTCTTTTGGGGTGGCCTCTACAGCCTCTCGAGCGATAGTGGCTGCTTCTTCCAAGTCGGCCATAGCTCCAGTGCGGGAGTATCTATCGGCGAGATGACTTCCAAGATTGTTTAGCGATGTAGCCCTGTTTGGATGGTCTTGTGGTGTGGCTTCTATAGCCTCTCGAGTGATGGTGATTGCTTCTTCCAAGTCGGCCATAGCTCCAGTGCGGTCAAATCTATCACTGAGATAAATTCCAAGATTGTTTAGTCGTCGAGCTCGGCCTGGATGGTCTTTTGGTGTGGTTTCTACAGCCTCTCGAGCGATAGTGGTTGCTTCTTCCAAGTCGGCCATAGCTCTAGTACGGGAGTATCGGCTGCTAAGACGAATTCCAAGATTGTTCAGCCATGCAGCCCGGTCTGGATGGTCTTGTGGTGTGGCTTCTATAGCCTCTCGAGTGATAGTGATTGCTTTTTCCAAATCGGCCATAACTCCAATGCGGTCAAATCTATCACTGAAGTAAATTCCAAGATTGCTCAGCTGTCTAATTCGGTCTGGATGGTCTTGTGGTGTGGCTTCTATAGCCTCTCGAGTGATGGTGATTGCTTCTTCCAAGTCGGCCATAGCTCCAGTGCGGTCAAATCTATCGCCGAGATAACTTCCAAGATTGTTCAGCCATTTAGCCCGGTCTGGATGGTCTTGTGGTGTGGCTTCTATAGCCTCTCGAGTAATGGTGATTGCTTCTTCCAAGTCGGCCATAGCTTCAGTGCGGGAGTATCTATCGGCGAGATGACTTCCAAGATTGTTTAGCGATGTAGCCCTGTTTGGATGGTCTTGTGGTGTGGCTTCTATAGCCTCTCGAGCGATGGTGATTGTCTCTTCCAAGTCGGCCATAGCTCCAGTGCGGGAGTATCTATCGCTGAGAGAACTTCCAAGATTGTTCAGTAATGTAGCCCGGTCTGGATGGTCTTGTGGTGTGGCGTTTACCGCCTCTTGAGCGATGATGATTGCCTCTTCCAAGTCGGCCATAGCTCCAGCACGAGAGTACCTGCTGCTAAGATGATTTCCAGGGTTCTTGAACCACTGAGCTCGATCTGGATGACTTTTTGATGTGGAATCTGCAGGCTCTTGAGTAACCGTGATTGTATCTTGTCAGTTTGGCGAGCGAAATATGTATGTGTGGGTGAGCATAAAAGAGTATCTATTCGTACGAATGAATAAATAGATTCCCCACAGACTTGGGGGGCAAATGCCACTTAATAAACCTACACAGCCAGGATCAGGTAGAAATGACAGACTGGCCTGTTTCTCTATGGCTAGCTTGGAGGAGCAAGAGTACAGTCTTCTTTGAGTGCAGCGGTGTCAGCTAACTGTCGGTATGACTGGTGTGTCTCATCAAGGCAGATTGGGCGATGTATCTCGAAACGTATTAGTGGAAGAAAAGTTGGTAGGAGTGGGTAATGTTAAGTACGCCTGTCAGCCTGGTGAAAGCCTCATGCATGCCGATTGCCCAGCTCAGCCCGGCTGCAGTGGCGTGCCGAGCTGCGATTTAGGCACAGATAACCGCCAACGACGGGGCAGAACAGATCGGCAAAGGTGTTACGGCCACGTCACCACGCAAGGCAGATATCGGTGGCTCATATCGCACATCCCGCCTGTCAGCCTGCGCCGCAGCTTGTGTGTCAGTGACGCGGACGCGCCAGCGTAAACCCGTGCGGGGTACCATGACCAGGCGGCTCCGCAAGACCCATCACCAATAGCGAACTCTTCTGACACTCAATTGACTGTGTTTCCCATCTGAAACCTGCCGCTGTGACGGCCTGGAAGCCACTTGGGCTTCTGCACAAACATCCCAAGGGTGCCGAGTGTACATCTGGGGAAGATATCCGCACAGTAACAAGCCGCCATCACCGCACAGTAGGTAAGCCTTACCAGCTCCGTTCCACTCGTTGCACACCATCCCTTTACCTATTGCACCGTTAACAAAAATAACAGCTTGTCACTCCACTTTCTCACCGAATTTCGCGTCATTTATGCAGTCAGATCACATGGTGATTGACCTGCAGCCGCCTAATTGCCAATCAGGCGGCCAATGGAAGGGAATATCTTCAAACCGCCCTCCCTGTTTTTCCAATTCCAAATGCAATAATGCCTCTTGTTAAGGCCGCATCAGACCAGAAGTCATTTGGGGATCCTTGTCTTCCACACCTAACCGAGAAGGCAACCAACGAAAACTGACCACCATTCGGTGGGTGTCATGTAAGACGGATTTGGCGACCTAAACAGGCCACTCCAGCCCCAGGCTGCATTCGTAGGCTATGAATTCCATTTCGTGCCGAGGAAGCGTGACCTGGTGCCAAGAGCCAAATGTTGGTGTCGTTTGCAGCGATCTGGAAGCATTACAGAATTTCTTAAATTTGAGAATTGAGCATACAGTTGCGGAGGCCTCCCGGAAGTTCGAATTACTCAGAGCATCTAAGCCTTGCACATCGGCCTCCAAACGCCTCTGGGTTCATCAACACACAACAAGGGACTTACAACCTTCAGTACCAAGTCGATTCTAGCATTCACCTACATTCAATCATGTCTTCAGTTCCGCCAAAGCGTTTTGCCCTGCTCGTCGGTGTTGATCTGTATTCCAACGACGGGTCGAGGAAAGACAAAGATGGCAACCCCGTGTCCCTCAACAACCTCAACGGCTGCGTCAAAGACGTGCAGGCCATTCGGTCCTTTCTCCGTAAGGAACTTCAACTCAATGAACCGTCTGTTCTTACATCCTCTCCGGCTACTCTAGCGGGAAACGAACCAGCGAGACCGGCCGAGCCACTCGATCGTTGGCCTACATTTGCCAATATCAAAAGCAGATTCGACGCCGTGTACAATGAGGCGAAGGCCGGCGATTTCTTCTATTTCCACTTCTCGGGACACGGTACTGAACTGCTACCAATTAACGGACCTCCCAGTGGCAGTCCAAGGGAACCATCTCTACTGACAGCCGACTTTTGCTGCGGAAAACCTGCCGTGCGCGGATGGCAACTGAATCGATGGTTAAAAAGACTCAGAGACAAGCAAGTTCACGTTGTTGTCACCCTTGACAGCTGCCACTCTGGCGGCGCCTGGCGTGATGGCGACCACGTTCGCACCCCAATTGGTTGGACCACCGTTCTCAACCTTCCCGCCGACAAAGAGGCCGCCGACGGGGCCGAGTTCCGATCAGTTTTTCGGGATGGCGAGTTGGAGAAGTGTTGGTCCATTAACCCGGACCGGCTCACGGTGATGACGGCCTGCGAAAGCCATGAAAAGGCCTCGGACAGAACTGTCGGCGACCAAGCTGGCGGGGCGTTTACCCACGCACTCCTGGATTACTTGAAGCAGAAGCCGGCTGCATCGAGTAGAACGTATCGCGTCATTCGCGACCACGTCGCGAACCAAGTTTCAGGACAGAATCCAAGGGTTTTTGGTCGGGACAGGCTCCTCTTTTTGGGGACTGAGGAGCCTTTCTCGGCCACGCCTTTGGTTGGAAGAATCGAAGAGGAAAAGGTCCACCTTCCAATTGGAAGAATCCACGGTGTTCAGCAAGGATCTGAGTTTACATGCCTGTCGACTGGGGATGTCTTTGCTGTCAACGTCGTTAATGAGTTTCGGTGTCGCGCAACTGTCTCGTCGGAAATTATGGAGGTATTAAGGAAGCATGAGTGCCAGGTCTTTCCATTCAGGTGGCACTTCGGCGAAGAAAAACTCCAAGTTCTTGTCGATCCCCGACTTGGTAGTGCGTTTTCAACAACACTGCGTGGATACCTCAAGGACCGGATCGCCAGCGGTATTGAAGTTGTCCAGCAAGGAGTAAGTGACAACAGCAACAACAGAAACTGCACCGTGCTGAGACTCAAACACTGGGGGCATAATGGCATCAACATCTTCGGGCCCGCCTCTTTGATCGGTTACGAAGGCCCTGTACGGGGCCTGGACGTCTACGGAAATAATATCAAGCTTGCGGATGTGTCAGCTGCAGCTCTAGCACACCTAGCCCGGTTTAAACAAATTCTCGATCTTCGCAACCAAACATGCGAGGAAACGGCGCCGTTCAAATTCACAATTGAACCCGAGAATGCTACCGCAACACCATTCCAGGATGGCCAAAGATTCAAGTTCACTCTCAGGAACACAGGAGAGGCTAAACTGTACTTTACAGTTGTAATTCTAGGTCCTGGATTCCATGTGCAGCAGCTTTACCCTAACCGAGATTCTTCAGAAACGCTGCATGCGAACGAGGTACGGTCTTTCAACTTTCGCATTACCATTCCGGGCAAGCTCAAGGGAGACCAGTCGGCGGATAACGGTCTTACGCACAGAGACATCATCCGCACAATTGTAACAAGAAATGACCCGGTTTCATGGAGGAGTCTGGAGCTTCCCGATATCTGGAATGCCGCGCAGATAGAGCATAGGCGCTCAGGTGGGCCAGGAAGGAACGCAACGCTAGAGCAAAACGATTTCGCTTGTTGGATGGAGGACGAGAAGATACTTACACGCTCTATGTGACGGGGTGTTAAGTCAAGGACCATACGCGTATGGACGCCCAACTGATTTTCTTTGTACATGGTTTAGTTTCATAATATCAATGTTACTTATTCCTCGTGGTGGAACCATTCTGCCGAAATCAAACCCCTTCTGTGACCTACCCAAGAACTGTTAGTGGGAGTGTGAAGGTGATGCAGAGTTCTTCCGTCATTCTCGGGCGATCCCGCGATGAAATCGGTAGCTGGGTTCCACATGAGCGCCTGCATGATGCCGGTCCCCCAAATCCAGGCATAGGAAAGACCTCAGCTGTCTCTCTTGGCAATGACGTGACCATTTTCCTAAGGAATCGGACTCACGATGCATCCCCGGCGAGTATAACATGAACAGGCGGGCTTGCGCCTGACTGAAACCTTAAAGGGGCCGGAAATAAGGTTTCGAACATCAGGCCCGAGTTGTTGACGAGTTACCAAGGTATAGTATGTTGCCTTGATCCCGGCAACACGGTCAAAAGGCTGGCCGTGAAGACACCTTCGCTCCATGATATATTTTAATGTACAAAGATACATCAATCTATTTGCAGCTATCTTACGTGGGTAACAACGGAGAAATAAAAGCATGCCCACTCTTCTGACAAGAGCCCATCACCTCCTCGACGGATCCCATCAGTTGCTATGCGTGTCGCAGATTCATTGAGTTTCGGCAGCTCTAACAGATCGAATGAGGTCAGCTGGGCGGTCACAAATACAACAATTGCATCGTTGCAGTAGAGCTGCCCTTTGTCCGTCATCTCCGTAGGGACCTCCATCCTTAGCTTCCACGTCTTTCTGGCCGTCCCTCTAGACGTTTGATCCTTTTGAGACCGAGGAACCACGTCATGACTTGCTTGAAAAATGTTTTCAACCTGCCAATCGGGACCCAAGTCAAATATGTAGATATAAAGCTCCCTGTCTCCCATGTTCTCTGCGATCAAGGTCACCAAGTCGCGGTGGTCCACTCGCACTGAGGATCCAGAAGAGAATGTATCTCCTGAAGGACCAACAAGAGAAATATTGAGCGACTTCTGGAAAGAATTCCTCGGTGTGTCGTTCGCCAAGTCTTTGACCATCGTGAACTTGGCTAAGTGCTGGATGACATCACAGACCTGGTCTGGCGCCGTTCGCACGTGCGCCATGGCAAGGACATCGACAGTCTTGTTGGTTAACTGGTCGGAAATCTCGTATTGGTTGCCTTTGGATCTGACGGCAAATGCAAAAGGGGATTTGTCCTCAACAGCGCATAACGATCGTTCCTTTAGAGCTGCGACCAACTCCTCCCGAAAGGTAGTGTCTCTAGGAACTCGTACAGGATATTTGTTGAGATAATTCCTTGTGAGTGCGACAGCGGTCCACCACGTCTGAGTTCCCATGGTTGTAGGGCTCAAAACTTCTAGAGTTGACTGAAGTGCCCCGGCGCAGGTGACCGTGGCAACGCACGAGCCTTGAGATGCCGCAAAGGTGTTTTCCATGGAGTCGTATGGAGTTATGGCGAAACGATCACCGTTGCAAATACCTTGGGCCTGGCCAGCTTGCAACTGAAAAGTGCCATCATTTCTATTTATCGCCTGAATTGAAATGACCTGGGCCTCGGAAAAGCTGTTGCTGAAGAAGCATTTATCCCGGTTGCCGTAAAGCATGGGATTCTGCTGCGGCCAATATTTCTTGAATCTGGCGCATAGATGGCGGTAGATGTAACCTTGCTTCCTCCCAAGGCCTCCAAATCCAGTCAAGGTTCTGAGAAGGAAGTACGATAACGCGCCGTGTCTCTCCCCGTTTGGGAGACGGATCTCTCTTGCTCTTTCGTGAGGACCACAAGCCGTCATGATCGTATATCCATTTGGGTCCACCAGCCAATTATCTCGCATAGAGACATCGCGGTGCGATGAGGGCGTCTCCTTTCCCTCGGAACAAGGAACCGTGGCAGGATACTCTGCATCTGTGCTGGGGTCGTAATGGAGGTACCGGACAGAGGAGTCATCGCGTGAGACACCCCCGGAAAAGCAGCAGTCGAGAACGAGTGAGACGTGAAGTTTCTTGACGACGAGATCCCGAAGGAGCAGGGCAAACTCTACTCCACGAAGGTATCTGACACCGGTTTTTTGCACATCTCCCAGCAGATCCAGAGCCAGATCTCCCAAAGGCTCTGTCCTGGTTCCGTGGCCGGAGTAATGTATGTGAATGTAATCGCCGGGCGTCGCAATCGAAGCAACTTCTTGGATTTTCGGGATGATGTTCTCAAACGTTGGCCACAAGCTTGGATCTTCGGCTGGCAGAGATGACCCCGTGTCGCCAGGCGGGCTTGCGGTGAACGTGTGTATCTGAGCTCCGGGCTGCGCACGCTTCAGATACTTCGCGATCTCTTGGACATCTCGGACGCAGCCTTTGAGAGGAGCTTCCTTGTAAAAGTCGATGCCGACTAAGATTGCAAAATAATTTACGCTTTCCCGACGGTCGTCCATGTGGCTCTCCACCGTAAAGCCGGCAAAGCAGGGGAATGCACCGAGTCGCTCGGTCGAGAAAGGGGTTGTAATGGGATCAAAAAAGTCAAAGATTGATCGTGCACAATAGATCCGGATCTTGCAGCATATGGGAATCCTGTTTTGGTAAAATACGATATCAACAAAAGACCTTTAGACCGGCAACTGGTTATATGCACGAGTGGGATGCAACGCGGTCCTCATGTGTAGTTAGCATATGTTTGCTACTGATACTGAGTATTGCAAGAGTCACCTGATGACCCACATCATATTTGCTGACGCTCTGGTTATTAGTACTCACCACGTAAGCCTCACTCCATCCGCCGCAGCATGCAGGTACTAGTAAGCCTTACTGTGCGGCGCCGCGTGATTAAAGTCTTGCAATGGCTGGAAGTGTTCTACCAACACCTCTGATTATGCATCTGAAACCTGGTCACAGCATGATCCACCTTCATTTAGCACAGAAGTCCCAGAACACTCCAATGATTTCCTCCATCGATGGTTACATCAGCGGCCAGTATACACTGCAGGCATTCCGTATTTCGTAACTTGCAGGGAGACAGGCGAAAACACGTCAGTGAGCCCTTGTGCGGAGTAGAGCTATTAATATTCACCCCCAAGATGTTCGGGACCAGTAGAACACTGACAATCAACATCTTTTTGGAGCAATTGTGGAGAGACATTGACTGACGTATCTCTGCACCCCGCCGGACAGGCTTCCAACCGGCTGTCCCACCTCTGGGTGTGGCACACATTCTATGCCTGTTCCAAGTCTTTCCCCTCTATTTGCTCACCCCTCTTGACAGACTGACCATTCCCGGTACAGAGAGTGTACTGCCCCGCAGCAGGTACAGATTCGATGACAAAGGGACCTTCCTTTCCGCCACCTACAGTACGTAAGTACACAGAATCGCCCACTCGAAATTTGTTGTTCTGTGCGCAACTTTTAGTGGGATTCTGTGGTGAGGGAGACGACGGCCTACCGCCTTGGCTGAGAGAATCCTTGCACGACCTTCGTCGTCATCGCATATCGAGAACGTCGGGCTCTCACGCCTGGTCGTAGAGCGTAAGTGGCGGTTTGAAGTGCAGCACAGCTAATGCTTACCCGGTGGGAGTGCTCATGATGAAGGTGCCGGGTATCGCAATTGGTGCAGGGGGAGCTATTTGCCTATGCTTGGTGTCTCTGCCTGTGATGCAAGACTCCGACCGTTGATGGCTGCCTTTGCTTTTGTAGCTGCTAGCAAGCCAAGCTCTCATCCGAGGCTAATCCCTTCAGGTTCAAGCGGTGTGCAACCATTGCTGCATTGCTGCCTGAAGCAGGTTACCGCGCTAGTCTTTCCTCCGCAATGTGCATCACCCAAGTGCATGATCAGCAGAACGACCGGAGTGGCGCGTCCTGACCTCAGCTTTGAGCACCAGGCCTATATATTGCCTTGGAGAACAGTAGAACAACTGGCGTCTCCCGCTCACGCAATGGCAGAGACACCTGAGGTAAAATATAATGCAACGCCTTCGATCTTTCAGTGTTGGCTGGAAAATGCGGCCATCGGGGCAAAACCCGGTCGACGTAGAACTGGGATGTCAGACGACCAAACACCTGCAAGGAAAGAAAAGTAAGACCGCTCCAGAGGCTGATGTACGGCGGCTTATAGAATCTAGTCGAGGATTACAGGGCTGGATACCCTCGGTTTGCTGCTCTCATAGCAGCAAGTGATTCCTTTTTTGTATTTAGGCGTTTCCTGCGCCTCCGCGCGCGAATCCTTCTGCTGAAACAAGACCGTCTGTCTGTCCTAGAAGAGCAACTGGACCAGCTTGACAAAGGGGAGGCGTCACCCTTGTTTCTCGGAAAAAGTCGATGCGACAAAAATGAAGCTCGTCACTCTCTTCTTCGTCAGATGGAATCGTGTCTAGCTGACTACGGTTCGTAACGCCTACCATTCTTTGCAGATCTAACCTGACAACCTCTAGATTCTTTCTGTGATCAAACACGCCGGGCACTCGGCTCGGGTGGTGCAGCGCCCAGGGATGTTCTAAGCTTGCAAAACTGGGTCGAAGACAACAGCTGCCTGAGCAGGGATGAGACAGCGTACCTAGAAGAGACAGCTGATCTGGCTACTATGGCCTCCTCCAAAGACAGCGCAATGGAAAAGTTGGAAGATTGGGTGGAAGATAAACTCATCCAATACTATGGAGGGTTCCGCAAGGTGAGGAATGCCGTCCAAGTTGGAATGTCGGCTCACGAGAGAAACAGAGTCCCCTGCACGACGTATCAAAGGATACAAACGTGTACATCTATTCCGGTTCTCTGATTAAACAGACCGCTCGAGTCCTGATGCTTTGTCTCGTCACAAGCCTTATCCTGACACCAGTAGTAATCTGCATCGCCGTCGACAGCGTTGTGGCTCGAGTATTCGTCATCATAATATCCACGGTTTCATACCTATTCATATTGTCCCGATTGACGAATTCGAGGATGATAGAGCTCATCCTAGCAGGAGCCACGTAAGTCAGTTCCCCACTGAGGATGATTGAGCTGACCAGACAGGTTTGCTACTGTTCTCACTGTCTTCGTTTCTGGTGAAAACACTCCAGCAGGTGTAGCTGCCACAGTAACATAGGGATACGGAAGCTGCATAGCGGTGGCAGGATAGGGTAATATGTTGAAAGGAATAGCCGCAGCAAAAGCTTCGTTCTGGGGTGCCCAGAAGTGCTGGCAAGTGCCTCATTCGAGAATGATGGAAACTCGGACGACACTCCAGAGACGATCGCGACAGCGAAATTATTACTCCAGATCACAACAAGAGCCTAGACATTCCCAAAGGAAAGAGATGAAAGGCTCAGCGCTGCTGTTGGGAGCCTTTGGATGAATTGCACCTTCGCTCGTTGGTCAAGCAGGGACAAGTGGTCGTGGATTTGAAGGAAATTGAATCGAATCGATCCGGCCATCACTCAACATTACGCGATCATATATAAAAAGAACAAAATAAAAAACAAGCAACAAGAGACGACATACCCGCGAACTCCGTAACTCAAACGCCGTAATGAACATAAGGAACCCATGTCAGTGTGCCCTGCGCTGTATCCGAGATTAAAACCGCATCCCGTTTCTGTTTTAGGCCCGAGCCATCCACCTTACTAACCCATTGGTCCCGCAGCGTTCTCATAGCATGATGCAGCCCGCAGCTTACTGACGCATCAGCGAACCCCTTCTCACTCATAAACTCATACGTCATCCTTGCCATGTCTACACACAACGCATCGTCGACCTCCCAAAGCGTGCCTATCACATGCCGGAACCCTGCCAGCTGGAACGCACTCGTCAAATTGATGCTCTCATCAATTGAGCCTTCGTCTTGAATCCGACCGGTGCCGCAAGCGGAGAGGTAGGCAAGGAACGGGCTGTTAGCGGACAGGTTTGTCTCAAGGAGACTTTCCACCGTTAGAGGGTTGGTTTTCCAATCTTGTAATAGAAGAAGGCTTCGCAAAGGGTCAGGACACGTCCCGCCATGGCCGGCAAAGTGAAGGATCCTGGAGTTTTCCAAAGCCACTAGAACATCCGCCTTGTACGCAGAAGGCTGGTCGCATGGCAGTCCAATAGACTCGCAGACCTTCCGTACTGCATCTGTCTCTCGCGTCGCATACAAAAGCAAACTCTGATCCGGAGTCTCTTGCATGTTAACGAGGACGACATTCAGACCTGAACTAGGCCTTAAGTCTGGACGTCGCTGTTGGCGAGTGTGTAACATCGACTTGATGGACGGGTTGTAGGTCGAAACGACCCTGTCTATTGCTGTTTCTGCGCTGCGCTTGGTATGATGCCCGGCTGCGTGGAGGGGAAATCGGGTCAGGGGCCCCGTGGGAATCCACAAAAGATGCGGCCAAACATCGCCGGTTGGAGGTCCAGTAAATCCTAACGTATCAAGTACGGGATTTACAACGACATCCCACAGCCAGGCCAACGTCTCGACTGACGCAAGGCTGCCGGAATGCTTCGTCAGTTCTCCCGGAGTGAGCTGTGGGGACCTCAAAGGGGTCCCCAAGAAGGTCGTCTTGGGCATTGAATCTCTCAAGGAGGGCCCGCCGAAGTGCCTGGGCCTTCCCTTGGCTGTCTTCATAGGTCTGATCCTCTAGGACTATTGGGAGTGACTTGACTTTAAGGGTGGCTTTCCGCCAGCCCATAATCCGGTATAGGTCGTAGTCGGACGAGACCCCTTCGATCTTCCTGGTCCAGTAGGCACTTTTAGCCTTCTCCTGACTGTATCTAGGAAGGTCTCCTGTTCCTCATAGGTTGCGAGGTAGGCTTGCTGGCTGCGAGCCTCCCGGAAGGCCTGGTGAGCCCTAGAGCACTCTTCCGTCCACCAAGGGGCTCCCTTTCCGTTACCCTGCCGTCTCCTTCCTACTGCCTGGATTGCTGTAGAGAAGAGGCTGACTATCCTGTCCGTCTGGGCG
This sequence comes from Colletotrichum sojae, assembly GCA_014235955.1. Classification (NCBI taxonomy): domain Eukaryota; kingdom Fungi; phylum Ascomycota; class Sordariomycetes; order Glomerellales; family Glomerellaceae; genus Colletotrichum; species Colletotrichum sojae. The sequence continues at coordinate 26,861 of WIGN01000422.1, forward strand.
TCCAGCTTAGCTGTGGATAGTGGGCCTTGTAGTATAGGTATGGACGTAGCCCCTATTTTGATAAGGTCTCTAAACCGGGGTAGTACTGTATCTGGTACTGATAGTATTCCTGTTTGTTGTATCCGATGTAGGCTGTTGTAGAGCGTAGTTGTAGTAATAATTGTAGTAATCGCCTGATGGTCAGCCCCAGGGTGTAATTGGGGACTGATTGTTGAGTGTATGGCTGGGATATTTGAGAAGGCAAGGTCTAGGACGTGGCCGCGGTTCTGGGTAGGGGCCCCTACTTCTCCTATAAAGAAGAGGTTGTGGCTATCTGCCCAAGCCGCTATATTGTTTCCCCTATTCCGACTGTGGGACCCAGGTTCCCAGGAGAAGTGGCGAGCGTTAAAGTCCCTAGCTATAAGGGTCCTTATTGGTGGGTGATATCCTAATAGGGTTGTTGTTGTGTGGTTGTGAGGCTCGCTTGGTGGCCTGTATAGGTTGATTACTGTAGTGCTGCCGACCTTAAGCCATAGGATGTCCCTTGTTCTAGTAGGTCTCTGTTGTTGTACTTTTAGCCGAAGCCCCTTTCGTATGTAAGTCATGACCCTAGGCCTTGTCTCTTTACTGTCCCAGTAATCTACTAGGACATAAGATTCGAAGCCTGGGTGTGTATTGATCCGCTTCCCATCGGTATAGCCTATCCAGGGCTCCTGGATAAGTACTATATCGACCTGATCAGCCCAGCAGAGCTCCAGAAAAGCCGTATGTGCTGGGGACTTCTTCCCCACGTTGCATTGGGCTACGTGTAGCACCCGTGGGGGTACCTCCGAGGGCCTACGCCTCCGAGTCGAGGTCCAGTTGGGTGTAGGCATTAGCAACGTTGTAGTCCGGCTTCTGTGTTACCCTTTGCCTCCTTTCTGAGAGGGGTTGGGCGGGGCGATTAAGTAGGGGGAGGGCCTCAGTGTCTTCAGGCCCGTCTTCAGCCTCGTCTTCAGCCTCGTCCTCGTCCATACTACTTGCAGTATCTCCGTCCCCAAGGCATACAATAGAGCTCTGTAATGGGGCCCTTGTACGAGGGCGTTTTGGGCTGGGTTGTTGGTCCTGAATAGGAGTAGTTGGGATTGTGGTCTGTTGGGTGTTACTAGGGGATGTCTGTGTGCCGCTGTATAGAGCCTCAGTAGCCTTTTGCCCGGCCCTTCGGATTCGGGTTCGCTCCTTTTGTCCTGGGAGAGTGTGATGGCCGTTGACCACGATAGGCCTTACTGGGCAGTCTGCGTGGCCAGCTGGGGAGGGCCCGAGGCAGTTGGCACACTTCGGTCTTGCCGTGCAGGGGCCAGGCTCGTGGGCGCTCAAGGGCTTGCTACAGTTGTAGCAGAGTGCTGGTCGATTACAGTAGCGGTTCGTATGGTATCCCTGGCAGCCGGGGTCGTGCCTGATTAAGGTCCTCTTCTTGTGGATAAGCTGGGCCTTGTTGCTTTGGTTGAACAGTTGGAAGGGTGGGACCTCTACTGTAAAGGAGATAACCCAGGTGACTTCGTTCCTAGCGACGTTTGGGCCGAGGCGGGACTGCCGGGCCAGGATAGGCTTTTTACCAGTCTGGGCCATAACCTCGTCCTCGATCAAGGTTACCACGTCTATATCCTTCCCATCTAGGCTCTGAAGGCGATATGGGCAGCACGGTACAGCATAGGTAAACCACCTAGCAGGGGTTTCAACCTTAACGGCTCCAAGGCAGTCTGCCAGCTTTTGCTTATTAGCAAGAAGGCCTTGCTGAACCTGCTTATTCAGGGGCCTAAGGGAGAGGCCAGTCGTCATATGGTAGATAGTGGGAATATCGGAGAGTTGGAGGCCGAGGGTCTGACAGATCGTCTGACGTAAGGCAAAAGGGGCGTGCTTCCTGGTCTCCATGAGGCCCTCCTCGGGGATGCGGGCAAAGACCCGAAGGTCCTCCTTCGGTGGTGGTTTGGCCTGAGCCTGGGTCAGGGCTTGCGAGCGGGTTGGGGTCCGGGTATTGACCGGGGTTGCGGCCGGGGCCGAGGCCGCCACTGTGGCCCAGTTCGGTCTCGAAGTCGGGGCTGTCTCGTTGCTCATCAGCCGTTTAAGGGCTTGGATTACACAGGCTGTAGCTTCCTTTGCAATCTGCTTTTTGGGCCCCTCAAAGCTAGAGACCACATTGTCAACCGACTGAGTAATAGTCAGGAAGACATCCTTCCGGGCCTCAAAGACTCTAGTCTGTTCGTCAAGAGCGGCTAGGATCGAACCGGTAGCCGCACCACTTGCGTTCGGTGGCCCCTTTGCCGTTAGGGGGGCGGTATCGAGAGTGTCGGGCTGACTTCCCGCGAGGCTGGGCCGGAGTGGCTGGGCCTCGGTGTCGCGGCGGCGTTTAGCCCTTGGGGTAGGTGTTGGCTCTGGAGGCATCCCAGAGCCCCGATCAGGGCCGGCCGGAGGGGCCGGCTGCAGTCCGGAGCCTCCCGGAGGCTGTAAGGCCATCGCGGAAGGGCTTCGGGGGAGAGAGTTGCAGAGTTTTCAGCTGTTAAGGGATATAGTGGTGTACCACCTATTTCACTAACAGAAGATGCCAAGAAAAATTAGGCGAGAGGGAAGTTATACACACCTTATACCTGATGCCATTGGCGAAAAGAGAACCGATTCTTCCTCCGGTTGTTGCATATACCATCAGAAGAAAGTGGTCTTGTATTCGGGCTCTGTCGTGGGGAACCCCGAGAGTCCAAAGGGCCAGAACGATGCGGTCAAGGGCATCCGGTCCAAGATTGTGCTTGGCCCTTTTGCTGTTTTCAAGGAAGCCCTCTGCGGGGAGCACATATCTTATCCACTATAAAGCGTACGGTCAGTGGAGAGGAAAACATGGCGAAGCCTGGAACTTACGCGGTAAATCTCACTGATCAGTGGCTTGTCTACCTGTGTACCTGTTTCACAAGTGAAAGCACGGAAAAACGCTTCCGCCCTTGAAACCATTGATTCCACCGTCGGCCTTCCGTTGCTAGTAATTATCCCATTACTGGAATCGGCGTAGAAACGAAAGAAGTCTTTTAGTTTGTCCATGCTCGGAACGGGAGCGTCTTGTTGGAGTGCCAAACCCCGCGTAGTATCGAAGTCGGGTGGTTCTCGATGAGATTCGCTGGCCTCGGCGCAATGCATGTTCCACACCCAGCTAGGTACGTCAGTTGTGTATCTCGACCATGGGAGGTATGAACTCACGTCACATAACGCCTCAAGACCGGCCCATGCATTATCGTTGTGTTTTCCACATACTTCTCCAGGTCCATCTGCTTATCCCGCTCCTGATGTGCGCCCCTCCTGTATCCATTGGCTTCCGCCATGGCAATATACTGTTCAGGAGCTCGATGCATTGTGATTGAGTGCCGGCGGTTCGTGGTATTATTGCCAGAAGTTGTTATTGTTGTTGTCGTTGTCATTGATTAGATGGCAGAATTGAATTTTGGGGAGGGGGGATTGATTATGAGAATGTTTCGGGGTGCCGAATGTTTTTGGTCATTCCTTTACTATTTCCTGGTTGCGGTTATTGATATGCTGTAACCAGTGCTGGTTTTAGGGTCTAGTGTACCGTTTCCCGTTAACATGTTAGGCGTTGGCGCTTGCACTAACACTGGAAACTGATTTACTTGGCCGCTCTACCCCTTGCTCACCTTGCTCACCCCACTCACCCCAAATTCACTCCCAGGCATCATTTTGACGCTTAAAAGCAGCAACTCTGGGGTGAGCAGTCGAGGGAGGCGGTTGCACCTGAACAACAGAGTGACAAGCCACTGAATGGTTACTCGGCAGTTTTGATGGTCCCAAACTCGCTGGGGATGAACCGGCGTGTCTTGCTACACTTTTCTGCCGCCGTTATGAGGTTCATCTGGGCGTTGAAGGCTGCCTCGGAGTGGAGGAAAATCGTGCTGATGACGCTGTCCACGCCCTTTTCTTCAAAAAGGTCAGTCAGCGATGCGACGTCTTCATAGTTGACTCGGATTGCCGACGCAGAGCCGGCGAAAGGCTTCTCTGGGATCTGGAGTTTATCGAGGCCGTCAATCTAGTGAAGGTGCCAGATACGGCGACCGGCGAATATTAGTTTTTCGCATACCTTTCGAGTTAGAATGATGATTTCGTGCTTCCTTTCGAGTTGAAGCTGCTCGACGATGGTTCTGCCAATGCCACCGGTGCCTCCGGCGACAGCAACAACACCCATGATGATTCAGATCTCAGGTTGTTCAATTCGATACCGATGTTTGATCCGTAGCTGAAAATGCTACATGTAAGTTTTTTGTCGAGAAAATTTTAAGAGCTTGACGTTATATCCACGGCATTCAATCAACCATAACCTCTCACCGGCCGGACTTAGCGGGCGAATCTGGCGAGGTCAACGTGTCTGGCTTAATAACGACA
>WIGN01000423.1:0-31163 GCA_014235955.1 Colletotrichum sojae
AAACGTTAGGGCTTGCCAGTTCGGTTGTGGCCGATCCCACATTCACATTTCGACTCTCTCTCAGATTTTTTTCTCAATCTCGTGTCTTGAGCCCTTGTACTGACCTGCAGCAACACCCACGATATCGGATATCGACGACCATCGGCCAGCTCTTCAAAGTAAGTCGCCAGCACCAAAACATTACGAAAGAAATAATCACCTAACAACCGCTCAGATGGGTAAGCTCAATCTCTCTTCCACTCCCCTGCGAAATCCTGGATGCGAATGCGCGACGTCGACGAACGGCCCGAGATCGACGACAAAATCTTCACACGCCTGAAACGCGAGACTTTTGGGACTACGGCACTGCGCAGCAAACAATCGAATTTGGCAGCATCGACGGAGAAATGGCAGTATCATCGGCGAACGAGGAGGAGCCGGCAACCTAATGATTACCACACCTGCGCTTCACGAAGCGTGCCTGCCCCGTGTGTCTAGAGCATTGAGGGAGGAGCAACGCACACGACAGCACACGCGACGTCTGCACATTCTTCAAGACCCCGGCTGCTCTCGATCTTTATTGTCCCCGACTCCGGAACGACCACGACAGTTCAAGACCGCGCGACCGACCAACCGCATCTGGGATTTTGCTCAAGCGAAACTGTATCGACGGCATCGCTAACAGTCTCGCTCCAGGTCGTCTTACGGAATACGAGGTCATTGGCCGCCACCTGCCCACCGAGGCCAACCCCACCCCGGCCCTGTACCGCATGACCATCTTCGCTCCCAACGTCACGGTTGCGAAGTCCCGTTACTGGTACTTCCTTCGCGGCCTGAAGAAGGTCAAGAAGGCCACCGGTGAGATCGTCAGCGTCAAGGCGGTATGTCAAGACTCGAAATCCGATGCGTGCGAGCAGTACGGCTGACGACCCCTACAGATCCAGGAGAAGCACCCCCTCAAGGTCAAGAACTTCGGTATCTGGATCCGCTACGACTCCCGCTCCGGCACCCACAACATGTACAAGGAGTACCGTGAGATGTCCCGCACCGACGCCGTCGAGGCTCTCTACTCCGACATGGCCGCCCGCCACCGTGCCCGCTTCAGGTCTATCCACGTACGTTTTTCCCTCTTCGCAAACCCATTCTCAGGCACAATCAAACAGCGAACTGACTCGTCCCTCCCAAACAGATCCTCAAGGTCGTTGAGCTTGAGAAGGCCGACGACGTCAAGCGCCCCTACATCAAGCAGCTCCTCACCAAGGGCCTCACCTTCCCCCTCCCCCACCGCGTCGCCAAGATCAGCAACCAGAAGATCTTCAGCGCCAAGCGCCCTACCACTTTCGCATAAATCAATGTGTTCGGCGTTGATTTCAATTTGGTTTTCGACACACAGAGGGGCGGGCTTACTACATACTTGGGAGGTGTTCACTAGGTCTCATTGACGTATCACGGCATTTGCTCTCCGAAGGCAAGGCGGGCCAAAAACAAAAATGAAATGAATTGAAACCAAAAGATTCTGAGCCATGACCAAGTGTGGGGGAAAAGGCGAACCGAAAGAGAGGAAAAAGAAATGTCGTCTGATAGACCGGAATGATACCAGAGTATGAAGCTCGTGTGATTCATGGCTTTCTATTCCTCTTTCCCTAATGAGATACGTGTACGGTAGACTCGCTCGACCGGGTTGGAGGGTTGCCGGACGTTGGTTCGTGTGCAATTCCCGCCTTGTTGACCTGGATGTCAATTCAAGTTTTGCTTGTTGTCGATGGCTGCCTTTCTCTGCACATAAATTAGCGTCTCTGTCTCAATGCTCGTGGTTCGTCCCGCAACACTTGAAGTCGTGGGGCCTTGGCATCCTGACACCACCAGTCATGACATGCTAGAAAAAAATGATGTGCATCCAGATTCGGAAGTTTTCCTTGGCCGTGCTGCTCGTCGCTGTCTCCCCTCATCGTTGTATTATTCGCCCAAAATACTGCTCAAACACCTGAAACAACCGCCTCTTCGCTCCGCAGAGCCTAGCATCCCTTACCTGCCACTACGTATCTGGACGAGGACAGAATATCCCAGGTCACGAGGCAACGAATTATATCATGGCACTCTCATGTTGGCGACGTTCGCTATCGACATATGATAGTCGATAAACTAGCTGATAGATGAGTTTGAGATTCTACTCGAATTCAGGATTAATGGGTGCACACCACAATATCGTACATTCACTTCTCCGCTTTCTTCCACATGTTCCCCGGGTAGCCACGTAACACCTCGGTCACCCGTCCCCGGGAGACCTCTCCGTGTTCGCGTCGTCCACAAATTCGTTCCAGGTGCTCCAGTCCCAAGAAAACTCCCCGACGTCCATCTGCAGCCCAAAGTGGTTGACCAAGTCCTGCGGGTGTCCCCAGATCGGCGTGCCCCCGAACATGGCCATGTCCTCCGGCGGCGCGAAGATGGCGGGGTTTGGCGGCGGTGCGTCGACCGACATGGCCGTCCCCGCCATCCTGCCGCCGCCAACGGGAACCCCGATACTGACATCGACGCCGGCCCCTGGAACCGCCACGGCCGGCATTGGCTGGGAATGAGCAGCCTGGACCTCCACGTCGGCTCCCTCGTCTTCTTCGGCGTCGAAATCGACATCCTCGTCTTCCTCCTCTTGATCGTTCCCGGCTTTGGACGCATTTTGCAACGACTGGGCCGGCGCTGGCGCGGCACTCTGCCCACACTTGGCGCCGCCCTTGTCCGCCAGCTTCATATCCGCCATCAGCGCCTCCGCCCTCGCGGCCCTCGCCTTCCTAAGCAACTTCTTCAACGGCCTCCACAGTGTGCCCCGCCTCGTGTCCGCGATCCTCGCGCCCATCTCGGAGAAGTTCCTGTCGACCACTTTCCAAGCCCTCTCGACCAGCTCGCCGCGCGTCTGGACGCACAGCTCCGCAAGGGCGACAGCAAGCGGATGCCATTGCACGTAGCTGTCAATCCACCACCCGAAGCGTTCGCGGTACGTACTCGAACTATACTCAACCAGCTCGATCGTGTTTACCGCGGTGCGCAGCATCGTCTCCCTCGCCACGCGGGGCTTCGCCGCTGCCGATGCCGCTCGTGGCGTGAAAGGGTACTGCGCTGACAGCCACATTTTGAGGATAATGATGCGTACTGTCACGGCGGCATGGCTTGCGGGTAGGTTCTTTATGTCCGGAGCGACGGCTCCGCCTTCGCCGCCGCCGGGTGGGGTCGCTTTTGGCGCAGTGCCGAAGAGCGATTCGAGGCGCTGCGCGTGAGCCATGATCTCGTCCTCCGAGGTGGTCAGCTCGGGGGTACCGTCGTCGAGCGCGAGCTGCGGGTGTCGGGGCCGGAGATTTCCGAAAATCCCCGAGGACATGGACGTGCACAGGCAAAATGTCATCTCCGTCGGGCCAGTTCGGTCTTCTAGAGGCGCGGTGGTCGAGGGACCGAAGTCATCGTCGTTAAGGTTGAAAGGGAGGCGAGTGTTGTATGACTGTCGCGGAATGGAGGCGTCCGTGCCGCGGTCCTCAGCTGCACGGATGTCGAGGACAACGATCATCCACCACAGACGTCTGCGCATCTCGGCCTCGAATGGAGGGATTGGAGGTGAAATACCGTCGCGGTGCAGGTGCAGAGCCTGGGCGAGGCGGACGATCAACGGAATCAAGGCCCACGAAGCGCGGCTGGCGTTGTGGGTGCGGAGGAAACACTGATCTCATGTTAGTCTAGATATGAGGCGACGAAGAATACCATACTTACGACATAGGCAGTGAGCGCTTGGAGGGTCTTAAGCTCGGTGCTATTGAGGTAGTCGGCTTTGTAAAGTGCCCTTTCAACACCCTCCCTGTACCGCTGAGCGAGGACGCTCCTCTCCTCGCCCAGGTTCTTCAAGCAAGCCGCATTAGACAGACTCGTAATGGCGCCAAAGTACATGGAGAAGAACAAAGCCTCGGTAGCATTGTCGATGCGTTTGTTCGGCGAGTTTGCAAAGGCCTCTAGCTCTGCAGACGTCGTCGGGCGGTGTAGGATCTTGAAAGCCGGGTCGATGTTGGCGAAGAAGACGTCGCACATGTACAAGATGTGCTCACGCGGTGGATGCTTCAACACGTCGATGCCGAGTGCGCAGCCGCTCGAGATGAGTCCCGACAGAGCCGGCGGCGTCAGGCCCTTGTTGAGGGATGACTCCGGACTTGTCGTCGACGGCTCGTCATCGGACGACTCGTCGCCCTCGGAAGGCTGGTCCAATGCTTGCCTCATGCCCTCGACCTCCTGGCAGAGGTTCTCCCAAAACTCGGCGCTCATAAGGTTAGCCGCCGGGGCAGGCTGGTCCCACCCGGGGGCGGATGCGGTTTCCATCTCGCTCGGCGCGGCAGAACTGCTTCTCCCGACGCCGGACGCCGACGACGACAACTGAGAAACGGCTGCGGCCGCCGCAGCAGCATCCTTTGCGGCGGCATCGAGATTTCCCGAGTCGACCTTGCTCACGATACTCTCCAACCGAGAAATGCGGTTGAGCAGCTCGCTCTGGCGGGCCTGACGCGGCTTACGGTTCCGCTTGCGGGAGGGGAAGACGCAGTCGAGGTCGGAGCGGTCGCACTGAGTGCAGCGCGGCTGGATCTTGTCGCATTTGATCTTGCGATGGCGGCAGTTTGCGCAGCTCAAGGGCTGCTTACTACTGCTCTCGCCTTGGCGACCAGCGGCGGCAGCCCCTGATGCCGGGGGCGTCATTGTTCGTGTTGTGTGAAGTTGTGCGTGGGTACTGTTGAGGGCGCGCTTTGCGCTCGCAGGGTTGTTGCTGACGTATTTGATGCGTCGCTAGTCCAGTCAGGTCGTTGCTTGTGAGTAAGACTCGTACAGGTGTAGGCGAGTACGGGTGATGTCGGCTCGGCCCAAGGCATCAGGAGAGCAAGACTGATACGACAGGCAATAGAAACAAAGTATTGCACGTGTATACCTAGAGGTTTTGGGCGCCTTGAGAGCTGTCAGTGCTCATCATTTGAAATTTGGTCGTCGAAATTGTGTCTCGGCGTTGCCGCTTACGCCGGGAAGGGGTTAAAGCGATTATTGCCGTGCTCGGGATGAAGGGGAAGTTCGAGCTGCATTCAGCGGTGCAGTAAAATTCCTGAGGACGGCCGAGACTCTCCACTTTGGGCCGGGCGGAAACCTTGAAGACCTGCTTCGGCGACCGGGGCCAGGGCCTAAGGGATGCTTGCCAAGCGCCGTGTTTGCAATCTTCCTCGCCCGGGTGAAGGAGTCGTACAGACCACCTCAGGAATGAGGAAAAACACCGGCTGGGTGAGTAAGACTTGAGCCTCCTGGAAGGAAGGTGGAGTGGGAGGAGGGAAAGAACGAGATAAGATGCTTACAAAACACTGATCATCTCTTACCTTGAGCTTAGGTAGTGACTTTAGGTAGGTAGGTAGGTAGGTGCCTAGAGTCACAGTGGGTTCCCTACCTAGTCATCGTTGCGGAGCTTGACCCCCCTCACGCCCCGTTTCATCCTCATGAGTAACGCACCTGCTTTTTCAACAAAGACGCTAACACGTGGAAAACGCCGAAGACCTCACTCTCTCCATCTTGCACTAACATTGCCTGGGGTGGATGTTCGGCACGATGACTCAATCACGAAACTAACTATAAAATCATGCATTAAAAACACTCAAGGTAAGAGTTCAGAATGAGTTAAGGAAATAAAAGCTGCCAGATTTCGAGTTGTTCAACGGTCAACTATCGTCACCGGTGAAAAAAACAACAGATCCAATGGAAGCGGTAGCGCAACAAGAAAAGCCAGTCACGATGGGCATTGAAACTCTCGACTTCGTCACAGTCAGGACCACCCTGCCAACGATCCCGCTGCCACCATACGCCTCCCGCCCGCCAATCGTCACCGAGCGTCTGATTCTGAGGCCCGTCTCGCTGGACGACCTCCAACCACTCCACGTCCTGAGGACACAACCCGAGACCATGAAGTGGTCGGTCGCCGGACGCGTCGACGCCGACCTAGAGCAGACCCGGTCCAGCCTAGTGCAGAATCTACCACCCCATGACGCCGACAACTTCAACTTCTCCATCTGCCTTAGGTCGACCGGTCAGTGGATTGGCATCGGCGGCGTTAAGAAGCCCACCGGCGAGCTGGGCTGGCCCGAGATAGGCTACATGCTCCAAAAAGACTTCTGGGGTAGCGGCTACGCCACCGAATTCCTTCGAGGCTTCCTCTCCGCGTGGTGGTCGCTGCCGCGCTCCGAGCGCGATCTCAGCGTCGATCGTGGCACCCTCGGCGGCGGCGCCGGCCTGCAGGACGGCGACGTCGTCAACGAGATCTTAACCGCCGTGACGGCGGCAGATAATCACCCCAGCCAGAAGCTCCTGGAAAAATGCGGTTTCGAAATGCTCAAGGTGTGGAAGGAGAAAGACGAGGGCAGTCAAACGGATGTTACCCTAATCGCCCACGGTGTCAGCAATATCGGAACGTCTGCCTTAACGCCGGCTGCGATAATCGTCTAAACTCCAGGCGTAGGTTGTCCGAACAAACTTTAAACTTTTGTCGCGCAAAGTTACCGAGCCCGAGACGGTTGGCAAGCCGACTGCCGGCTACCAACGAGATTCCAAGGTCGAGGTAATAAAGTTGTCAACTACCGAGCGAGTTCGACCCCCGTCCGGAGCAGGGATCGGGCGGTCGATCTTCGGACATTGTCGCCGTCCGCTATTCTCCCAAGGCGTCGAGTCGGCGCTCGAAACCGCCGGTTTTTTCCATTCTAACGATGTACATAACACACTTAGACATGGGTTCCGAAACCTAGAGTCACACATGTTACAAAACGTTAAATCAAAAGTTCTAAATCCTGTGGGCGGAAGGGCAAATCGTTCGCTTCAAGAGTCTCGTGGCAACCGCAGCAGTAATCCTTTACGCAGCCAATAGGCGACAACGCAGAACGATCGATCAACATGTCGCAACTCGGGCTCGCTAACAACATTGCAACGGCGACAGGTATCCTCGGGTGCGCCTGGTAGGCAGGTAAGAAGCTTGCCGGCCACTCTTCCACCCTGTTTTTTTCTGCTTCTACTGCGCTAGTCGCCTTTACTCGGGCGAAGCTTTGAGCCCACTAACTCTTAGCCCAGGCGTGGGATAGTCGTTGTCCATCTTCAGCGTGCCGGCGGTCCTGGAGAGCAGCGGTGCGGAGCCCATCATTGCGCTCAAGCTTTGGCAAAACCTGTACCTCCGCGGGCATGCGGGGCCCAAGGTCGCGGTCGTCACCTTCCTGTCGCTGACCTACTCGGCCTACAACCGCCATAGCCAAGGCGCGGGGTGGAAGCCATTCGTGGCGGCCGCAGCTCTGAGCCTCGCCATCGTGCCTTTCATACGCATCCTGATGGGGCCGACCAACGCCAGACTCATGGCTGGCGCGCAGGGTGTCGCAGCGCTGGGGTGGCAGGAGACCAGAGATCTGCTAACAACGTGGCGGACGCTCAACTTTCTGAGGAGTTCCTTCTCCATCAGCGCCGCCGCTGTCGGGCTCTGGTTCACGGCATTCGAATGAGCGAGAACGCCGAGGGTTGGTGTTTCGGTCGGTGGCTTTCTGTCGTGCTGTATGACGTTGGTCTCGTGTCGTCGTTGTATGGACAGGGAACCCGAGACACGAACGAGGACGCACGTCAAGTGTATTTCACGCAAAACAAATATCCGGATAGCTCTCAGAGGCGTTGCCGGCTGGGCGGTTACATTGGCGGAGGAGCGAGGGCGATCATCGTGGTGTAAATGTGGCTTTTGTGCGTACCTTATGTACCATAAAGGCCTAGAACAATATAGCTGATACATGCTCTCTGTAATTAGACGCGTAGGTAGCCAGGCACAATGCGCAGGCACCAGGCCCCGGCAAGCCTCGCCGCACTCTTCGGTCAGCCTCTCACCGCTTGATGTCTGAACTTCCCAAAACCTTGGCTAGGACAACATTATGCCCATTGATGCCGCAGCGAATTGGGATGAGATGGCAACGCGGTGTCTCAGTTAATCAGCAGGCGTCTTCCTGCTTCGGTCGACGGCGAATCGCGAAGAGCAGCGTCTGAGTGGTGAGTATCGGGATATGAGTTTCGCGGCAGGACTAAGCAAAGAGACAAAAGAAGAGCTTCGCACAAGTACCTGCTTCGAGGGATGACTCGAACCGGACTTTGGCTCCGGAGCATGGATGGACACGTTTGCGTATCGACAGGAGCGGAACCAAAGAATCGGCATCAACTCCAGTGCCTAGGTCTTGTACGCCAACGACGATGGACTAAAACGCTACGCCGGCAAAATACATTAGCTGAGGGCCTAAAGGGGCGCCGACCAGGGACTCAGCCAGCCTTGATCGAAATCAGGTCAGCCATGGAGTAAGCTCAACAAGCAAGCCTTGATCAACTAGTGTTCGATATCCCACGGAGCTGAGCGATGGTTGCCTCATTGTGCCGTAAAGTAGACCAATGTGATGATGGACACCACCGCGGTTGCTGTCTTCCGGGATCAGTCAACCTCACTCCGGATCAACTCCCGGTTTGCGCGGAAGCGCGATGCTGTTCTAATGATGGAGACACGACGATGGCGGCCAGCACTGAGCTCCGTGGTATAAAAGAAGCCACGACACTCCTGCCCCGTGACCATCAGTTGAGAAGCAAGCACACGCTGCAACGACATCTTTCACGCGCTCTCTCAGATACCTGCCCATCATCTTCATCCCGCATCCAACATGACGTTCTGTAACCTTTCCATCCGCAACACGACTGACAAGGTCGTGAGGTCTGTCGGCTTCTCTGGCAGCGACTTTGGCTTTTTCCAGCAGAAAGATGTCGAGCCGAGCACGGGATGGACTAACATCATCGACATGGGCTGTCCGGGGAGGAGCGAAACCGCGCACTGGGGTGAGTGTCGATAGTTGTCAAAGCAAACGTTGCGTTTGAGGTAGATGCTAACGTTGGATGTCAGGTTTCGTCTACTTGAAGAAGTCCAACTCACAAGGTTCGGTGTACTTCACCGTCTACTGGAAGCTCAACGACAGCGGCCACATCGCCGAGCTGGGCGCCGAGTACAACAACATGAACAACGACGGGGATACCCCGCAACACCAGCCCGAGTCCAGCTTGGCCGGCGACGGCGGCAGTCAGTGGACGAAGCAGATCCCGGGCCTCGGACACATCACTTGGACGTGAGTCGTGGTCTTTTTCCAATTCTTGATGCCAACCTCCTCTCTTCTTTGATGCGAACCTGTTGAGCATGCTTCTGATGCTGTTATTGCAGGCCTGACAAGGACAACGGGGGGTCGCCGAAGCTGGAGTTAACTTTCAACGAATTCAAGTAGGATTAGATAAGGTATTTGGCAGTGTCCTACAGTAGTGAGAAATATCAATAGGAAAATGGAATCCCACTTGGATTCAACAAGATGCCATCCTGGCGGGACATTGGCCCGTGACTTGGTGCTGAACGCCCTGCGCTCTCTTAAAGGGGCAATGGCGTGCAAGTTGGCAAAAAAGACATGGTGACGCTGTCGTGTAGGTCGGCTCGTGATAGATGGTCGGGGAAGAGTTGAGACGAGAAGCAGAGTTTACCAGCGAGCGGGAACGTTCACTGTGGCGGTCCGTGGTCTCTCGGGATCCTCTTGTGGCTGCATGTCTGGGCGGGTACGCAGGTACCTAGGTAAATAGGCTTCCAGTAGGTAGGTAGGCACTATGGATGGAACCTACCCGTTGTACTGCAGCCTGTCGGCTTGGTCGGGCTGCCTCTGCGTGGTGGATGCTCGGCGTATCTAGTAGGTTGGGTGCTGTGCGCTAGGGGAGTCACGGCGGCTGAGCGGCTGCCAGCCCCCCACAACAAGGCACATCGCGGCAGGAAGGCGCCCACCAGGGCGGACTCTCAGGCTACATCCCTGACCTTTGGGAGGGGGGCCAGCCGGGCTGGGCTGGGCTGGCTGGGCACCCACCGTTTTCGACGGGCATCGTTGCCGTTGCATCTGACCTGCACTGGCGTTGGATCTGGGTCTCAAGTCAATCGATTTCGCCTCATTCTACCTCGTGTGCGTCGAGTCGCATTGTGGTGAGGTGATAAAGGACCTTTCACGCCGGTACCCAACGGCAACCAGCGTCGGGAGGCGCGATGGGAGCTGCATATCGAGATCGAGGGTGTCTAGCAATGAGGGACAGAAAGGAACATGAAAAAAGGTGGAGGTACCGGTGAGATGGACGGAGAAGACTTTAGGTACACAGCACTTGCCTGCCCATGGAGACACTGGATGGAAGCAGGGAAGCTGCGCCAGGGGTGCACGTGTCAGCCCAAGAGCCAAACGTTTTCCCTGTTTGATGGCTATTCTTACCTGCCACTGACTGCCCTGCTCTACTACCTAGGTATCCTTCCTGCAAATCTAACGTCCAAGGTACCTATATCTGCCTGCCTAGGTACATCCCCGCCCATCGTGTGCTGTGCGTCTTGGACGAGTCTTGACCCCTCCAGCTCTCCCCGCCAGCTCAATCATGTCCAGCCTCCATCGAGTTTAACGACTTCACTTTACCTCGCCGCACCGCACAGCACCGCGCATTTCTTAGTACGGAGCCCAGTGCTGCGGCGAAGGTGCAGGTACCCTGCTTACCCACCAGCAGCTGCAGTCCGAGTTCCTTGCCTTGTCCTCATCTTGGGACTTGGGACCTGGGTACCGTATCACTTCTATCGTTGTGGCTGTTGCCTTACATCATCGTCTCCTTGCCCGCCTAATGAGCCAAAAACGCACCCGGCCCTCGTTCTCACCATCTCTCTTTCGCTTGCCCCGACCGACCACTTCGCCTTCACACCCTCCGGCCATCATCGCATCCGCATCCGCATCCGCATCCACATCCACACTCCTCCCTGGCCGGCTCCTGCCTCCCCCCGGCGCGCGCATATCGCCGGTGTCGTCCTGCGTCTACCACTTGACTCACTCACACCTTGGCCTCTGCCTGCTTTTCTGCCTTGCATCTCTCTCGTATGATGATGTTATGGTCGTCCGCGCTCCAGGCAGAACGACCCTAGCTTATTAGTAGATGTTGAGACCCCGTCTCCCCTCACCAAAGCCTATCTACACACCAAGAAGGAACCGATTCAACGCCACGCTCCTCGACGCATTCGACAAGAAGCCGCTCCAAACGCTGCTGCCGACCCTTCCCCCCACCTTGCGTAGTAGTAGCCACGGCCGTTATATTGGGCGTTCCAAGTCGTTCCCCCGTCCCGCCTTCGCTACTCCACACTTCGTCCCCGGGGTCGCTTCCAGTCCACCCACAAAACCCCTCTGTTGATGTAGAAACTGCGCTTCCGAATGGCGACGGCGACTGCAGAGCCCGACTCTAAAGAGTCCACCGCTCAACCTTCGGCGGATCCTCGACCCCCGGGCTTCTACGGCTACCTGTTCAACCAGGACAAAACCCCGACTTTGACGCTCGATGCATTGCTGCGCGCCATCGCCCGTCACATTGTACGTCTTGCGCCGTTCCCTGCTCCGTCTCTCCGTGGGCCATGACTGACTGACACACTCCGCAATCGCTCAGATCACGGATGTTGGCGACAAAAATGTACAGGCCTTGACCCCTCAGAAGCTGGCCGCCTTCTATAAGGCTGTCGGTGGTGATTATGACTGTGAGATTGGAATCTGACCCTTGTGCCCGTCGCCGCTCCTTGCTGACGCGCCGTCATCGCAGCACTCTTCATCGATATGCCCCACCCTGCCATATCTTACATATGGCAGGTAACCGGCTGCCAACATTCGATGCAGCCCTCCGAAGACGATTTCGAGGCGCCTTCTATTCCGGCTTTGACCCAGCGTGGCTTCGTACGATGGGAGTCCATCGAGATTCTACTCGGTCCCGAGGAGCATGTGCCCTTCATCCAGCACGCCGTCAAGAATTGGAAGTTAAAGCACCCGGAGACCAACGAACCCTTCCCTACAGATCTACCTGCCGAAGCCTTCCCCGTTAAGGCGGATCCCGTCATTGAAAAATGGCACAAGGAATGCGCCGAGAAGCTGAGAAAGGCGGCGACTCCCAAGGAAGACCAGACCGCACCGAAACCTGCGCCCGCTGCCGCTGCCACTGCTGCCGCCCCCAGCTGGCCGCCTGAAAGAGACGAGCCGAGAGTCAAGGCTGCCTATATCCACGTTCGCAACCCGTACCCAAAGCCCTCGCCCCCTCCCCGCGGACCTCAGGCCGACTACTTTGCGCCGCCGAGGGGCGTAGCCTACAGCCACGTGCCTGGCCACGCCGCGAGTCGCTACCCTCCTTCGAGGCTGAACATTCCTCCTCGTACGCCCGAACAGGACCGCTACCGGGGCACGAACTCACCCGACGACCGCCGGCGACGCAGCTTCTCTGACTACCCATCGCCTCCGCACGAACCCATGCATGCTTCGGAGCATCTACACCCCAACAGGCCTGCCATGCAGCCTCGCAGGCACAGTCAGCCTCGCCACTACTCATCGTCCTCGACGTCTGATTCCGACGAGCCAGCAAGCCCGCGATCCAAGCGCCGACCTCAAACCCACCACTCGAACGAGCCGCCGCCGCCCACGGGCTTCCGGCGCATGGCACCACCTCCCCCTCCACCATCATCCGTACAGATGCCTCCACCAGGCGCTCGGCTGCACCGTTCAGAACTGAGGTCAGATGATCCTCGTCGTCGCAGCATACCCATCGTCGAGAAGATAAGCGAGAAAGTAGCATCCATTTTGCCCAACGGCCGCTCCCCGGACCGCCAACGGAGCACCTCTGGTCGCCGGGGTGATCCCCCAACACGTCGCAGCCGTGAGCATCTGCCGACGTCTAAGCTGAATCGCAGCTGGCCGGATATCGGCCCGGACGAGGACGGGACTTCCGACTCCGAAGAAGAAGAACGCCGACGTCGCGCAAAACAACGCGAACGCAGAGAAATAGAAGAGACTCGGGAACGGGAAAGAGTGGCCCGAGAAAGAGGTCGAGATCGAGACCGCAGACGAGACAGAGAGAGGGACAGAGACTGGGATCGCGACAGAGAGCGAGACCGTGATCGCGTGGTGGACTGGGAGCGGGACGAGGATCGGGAGGCTCGCAGGCGACGGGAACGCCAACATCTGGTACGGCCCGAAGCGCAACGCAGAACCAGCAGCCACGCCGACGTAGATCGCATGCGGGGCGAACCTCCATGGGACCCTCGCGACCGCGACACTAGAGACGACAGGAAGAGGTGGAAAGAACCACGTGGAGTAAGCCCGACCATATCTGGCGTTGGGGGCCGCCAGTACCCGACTAAGCAGGCGTGGGAATGAAGTTATGCCAGGAGAAGAGAAGGGCCATTGATTTAGCGGGCGATATTGAACGATTTGGGCGGGTTTGATGACCTGGAAATGGACATATATGAACGGGTGAACATTTAGTGGGGGCATCACGACATCCACATTTCAATCTTTGTATAACATGCTTATCTCACCTACAGACTACGTATCTATCTAGTCAGCTAAGTGCGTATGGGATAATGAGACACGATAGCATATCGCAGGGATTGCCGTTCTGTATCCCTGATGGTCACAATAAGGGACTCCCAGATGTCAATGTGAAGTCGATGCATTTTCCATGACGCCAGTAACTGCCAATTGCGCCTCACTCTATGTCGTTAGTCCCGAGTTATATGAAGCTGTTTCGCGCTTTATGACACCGACACAGAATGAAAGAAATCTAAGCCTTGGGAGCGCTATTCGTCCACGTCCATCGGACTATCCATTTGCTCCTCTGTGTCTCCCCCTCCGTCGTCGTCATTGCTCGCGTTTTCCATATCGACGTCTTCTTCCTCGGTCTCCTGGTCCTCCTCTGTCTCGAGTAACTCGTCGCTCGTGTCAAAATCGGCCTCTTCAATGGCGGAAAGAAATGCATCTTGCAGGCGCATCCTCTTGGTGTCCTTATCCCAGTATCCGTCATAGCCTTCGGGGATGATGCTCTCCTGTGTTTCCTCTGACAGCAGTGACGTTTGTGTACGCTGGGATATTGGTGTCGTTGGTGGGCTGGTGGCGCCCTGGCGGAGGTAGGAGACTCGGGCGTGGTAGCGGCACTCTTGCCCTTTCTTCGTTCTGATGGCGATTCTGTGAATGGGGCCGCAGTCGGGGGATCCTGGGCCGTGCTTGCACTCGACAAGGGCCTTGAAGAGTTGGCAGCCGCAGATGTTGAAGTAAGTGTAGATGCGTTGACACATTGCTGTTTCTTTCGCTTTGAGTTCTTGGCTTTTGGGGGGCTGTATGTATGTAATAGGTGTACGATAAGGCTGGTTGTATTTATAAGACAGAGATGCTTGGTGAGGACTGGTTCTGAGATGGGTGATAGGAAGGTGATGTTGTGACCAGCAGGAAGGAGCGTTCTAGAGAAGGAACTGCTGAGAAACCTGGGAGGCTTCTTTTACACTTTCATGCTGTGAGAACGAGAAAAAAGCTGAAAGACGAGATACACAGAGAACATTTCTTGATTATTGTTAGTACCAGAATGCAAAGGTCGTATGGCTAGAAGGCCAAGCTTTTCACGCTGTTCTTACTGTCAAGTCACGTATATGATTAAACTTGTATTCCTTCATTATTCGTTTTATCGTATCCGAGACGTTAGGTTCCTAGTACAGGATTTCTGCGCGTGATTCTTACATCTACTACTACTTCTGGTTCCTGTCCAAGTCGGCTTCTGCGCCTTCGCGCATCTCTAACAATCCCTAAAACGCCCAAACACCCAGAAAAGACTATCGAGGGGTGTTGCTTCTCCCATGCTATGTATGCTAGGTTTCAAATGCCACCACTGTTGTCAAAACCAAATCAAAAAACTCGCCTTCTATCAAAATCCTTGGAACTCAGCCCCTGGCTTTGGCTCCCATTTCCACATCTCGACCCGAACTCTCCTCGCCCGTCTCGCCCCTGGTGACGAGCCTCTGGTTGGTGACGTGCTCCTGTTTCAGGCTAAATGACTTGACGCCGATGCTGAGGAACATGCAGAACCCGGCGAAGGCGATGAGGCTGATCCAGATGAACCGCAGCGCGTCGCAGTACGCCTGTACCAGCTCCGTACGGCCCGGCGCGTCCCGCGGCATCTGCTTGATGATCTCCACCACGATGGTCGCGTCGCGGGAGTACTCGTCGGCGAGGTGCGCCAGCACCGGCACGGCCTGCAGCTTCTCTCGGAAGGCGTTCTGGAATATGACGCCCGACACGGCGACGCCGACGGACTGGCCAAAAGTGCGGAGGAACGAGTAGAAAGCTGCGGCTTGACCGTTGAGAGCCGGCTCACACGCCGCCTGGATGGAGAGCGCCATCGCGGGGAAGAGCATCCCCGTGCCGAGACCGATGGGAATGTTCAGCCAGATCCACGCCGGCACGGTGGTATTGGGCTCCATGAGACACAGGAGACCGGCACCGAGGGTGGTGAGAATCCATCCCCCCCAGATTGACCAGCGGTAATGGCCCGTGACGCCCACGACGACGCCCACGCCCATAGCTGCTGGTGCGACGGTCAGGGTTTCCGGGAGGCTGGCTACGGCGGAGATGATCAGTGAGTAGGACTTGACGGCTTGGTAGTAAAGAACTGTTTCGGAGTTAGTTACGTCTGAAAAGAAAGCACAACAGAACAGGGGAGGGGGGGCTTCTTACTGAGAAAATAGAGAATAGACCAGAGAATCATGCCGTGAAACACCGTCATCACGTAGTTGATAATCATAGTCCAATTATTGAAGATCCTCTTGTCGATCAGGGGCTCCTTGGCCAGCTTCAACTCCCAAAAGGCAAAGACGACAAGAACAGCAACCCCGAGAATCATGGGAAGAAGCGACCGGAACGAGTCCCACTCGTACATCACGCCGCCCGTCGAAAGGCCGAAAAGAAAGCTCGTCGCGCCCGCCGTAAAGAGAAAACTGCCGAGCCAGTCGAACCGTCCGAGCTTCGCCACGACTCCACCCGGTATGCTAGCCTGCTTGAGGAAGAAGAAGACGAGCACGACGCCGATGGCGATGATGGGCAGGTTGATCCAGAATATCCACCTCCAAGTCACGTTCTGAGCAAAACCGGCGCCGATCATGGGGCCCGTGACGGTGCCGACGGACCACACGGCCGAGAGAAGCGAGAACCACTGCCCGCGGACGGCGAGGGGCACAAGGTCCGTGATGATGACCTCGCAGAGGGCGAGGATGCCGCCGCCGCCGACCCCCTGAATCGTGCGGCCAACGATGACCACCGTGAAGTTGTTGGCGAGCGCGCCGACGATGGAGCCCGCAGCGAAGAAGAAGGCCGAGACGAAGACCAGGTTCTTCCTGCCGAAGATGCTGCTCAGCCCGGCGACGGTGGGCTGGAGGACGGTGCTGGCGAGGAGAAAGCTGGTACCGGACCAGAAGGCCTCGAGGGCCGTGCCGCCGAGGGCCGTGCTCATGGCCGGGAGGGCGACGGAGAGAGTCGTGGCATCGAAGGCGACGGCCAGGGCGATGGAACAGAGAGCGCCGAAGGCGAGGAGGAATTCGCGCGAAGGTTCGAATATAACTTGTCCATTTCTGCCGATACGTGTGGTCTGTTGGCTCAGAACCACTGCTGGCTGTGCGTCCTGTGGTATAGGCATTTGAATGTTCTCAAGTGGTTCGAGGTGTAAGTGTTGGTTGTCTTGAAATAGTTGCTTTCTAGTAGTTGAGGTGTGTTTCCTACTTGATAGTGGCGATGCGAGTAGTTGTGATGATGATGGTGATGATATTGTTAGAAGTGACAATATTGGGGTTGATGATATAGATGCTGATCATGCAGGAGGTGATGATGTTGGTGGCGATAATGTAGGAGATGATGATATAGGAGGTGATAGTGTTGGTGGTGGCAATAGTAGTGATTCGGTGGTTGTGGGCCGTAAAAG
Source organism: Colletotrichum sojae (assembly GCA_014235955.1). NCBI lineage: Eukaryota > Fungi > Ascomycota > Sordariomycetes > Glomerellales > Glomerellaceae > Colletotrichum > Colletotrichum sojae. Next base: position 16,843 of record WIGN01000423.1, read on the forward strand.
GATGTTATGTGATTCAGCGGTTACAGGCCGTAAAACAATGATGTGTGAATCGCAGACACAGAGACAGACGGCTTTATATCAAGACAACAAGAGCCCCGGAGTAGAGTTAAAAGGAACATTACATTCCAGACAACCACGTTTTGTTTTGTGGACCATATGCCGCAATACGGCTCAAGAGCTACTAGTTGCTCTAAGATAAGCTGTAGACAACATTACAAACAATAGAAGCGGAGCGAAGACTTCGTAATACGGACGTTGCATCTCCACCCCTACAACACACAACCCAAGTCGCGGCCTCCGTGCTGCCTGACCGAAAGGGCCCGGGAAAGATGACGGGCAAATTAGGTGAGGGCTTGTTGAGATAAGGTGCAATTCCGGAGACTTTTGGGCTCCTCCGTCGGAGAAGAGTCGAAAGTGCTTACTGGAAATCATGTTCCAACGGAGTGGAAAGCGGACGAAATATCATGCCGAAGGAGACGGTCGGGAGATTGTGGGTCCAACCCGGCCGAAGGGTGGGGTCTGTGGGGGCCGCCTGGCCAACCGGCGCCGGACGCCGTGTCCCCTGGTTAAATTGCACCTCTCCCCAAAGAGCTCGAAATCTTCCGCCAGTTCCATCCGGGTATAGAATGAGCGGTAGCCTGGAAGCATTCGTTGCTTGCATGACCAGGCTGATGAGCCGCGTTATGGTGGTTTCGTCCGCGCCTGATCATACCACGTAAGGTCAAAGCGATTTAACCGGCTTTTTAAACCAGACCCCGTTGCGCAGTCGATCTATCCACACAAGAGAGATGCTGTGATTGCTCAGATAGATCAGAAACAGGGGTTGTCGTAAGGCTGAATTCAGCGCTCGGTGATTTCGGCAAGAGCATTGACGGACCAGGGCACCCGACCTGACCTTATCCCCGGAAGACTGCCCGCTCGGCCGAAACCGTAATTGCCGACATAATACGTCGACTTTTTTTCCCTTCCAGTGTGAGCTATTTACTGGCAGAGCTTGAAATCTCGATAGTGATTGCAGTTCAGAGACGGGTTGGCGTCCAGATATCTGTTACTCCGAGGCACTGCTGAAGTAACGCGACCTTGAGACCACTTGGAAAGACAAGGTCAATTTCTCATTCGGGGCTTCCTTACCTGTCGCCGCCGAAACCTGGATGTGCAAACTGGCGGTGGCTGATGCCCTGTTGAGTTGCCCTTGAATCCCGAGAACGAAATGGCTGTGATTCAGCAGGGTGCAAAAGCCTACCTTTCCACGGCCGGAGCTAGTTTCATTGAGCCCTGGCCAGCCGACGACACTTCATCAGCACTGCCGTTGTTCGACCCCGCCTCTTGACCTCTCTGCCGCCTTTCCTTCTTCTTTTCGGCTGCTTGGTCTTGTGTAAACTGCATCACGCAGCAGGTCCACGGCGAAAAATTGAGAATCGTGAGCAGCGACCCCGCGCCGTCTGATCGTTGTGGGTTGCAAACGAGAAGCCTAATTCCCCAACTCGAGGAAGACCGGAGGGAGCGAACGAAACGTCAAACTTGTCAAAAACTTGTAACTGGCGAGGAGTCCGACAGTCCGAGAGCGGTGCACTAAGTCAGCTTGACAGGACGGTTATCTCGTTCGGAGTCAGGACAAAACGAAGAAAACGAACCAGCCAATACGACGTCGAGAAATCGTCGGACGACGCTGGCCATCAGCAGTGCTGGAGATAATCCACAGCTCAAAAGCAACATGCGGCCTTGACCGAGATGCAAGCCGAACTGTTAGGTTTTCGCCCTGTTTCTCTGTTTTCTGTCGCGTTTCGTATAACGGCAAACTCGTCGACATCCGCTTCGTCGTCAAGCAGCGTGCAGAAAAGTTGCAGGCATGAATCTCTTTCCGACTACAGCCCTGGCGATTTTACCACATATCTCCGACTGGTAGAGCATGATGAATCAGGACTTTCGGATGCCTTGAGCACTTGTCGTACTCGTAAGTATGAGGACACTCCGCCTTCTCCTGCTCCCTTTGCTCTGCTTATCGAGCGGCGGCTAGACCGTCTCGGGTGTCAATCAGGCCCGCAGGTGCCACGTTGGCCGTAGCTGAGATTTTACCGTTATACGCCGAAACGCTGGTCCAAGGCCTTCAACGTGGGCAGATACACGCACAGATATTTTGTGGATATCCGCTCGGAGATCTCGAGGGTCCCAGGGGGCCGGGCAAAGGGGAGTTTCCCATTAGGCGGGAAAATTTGACAGCCGTCACGACATCCACCAGAAGGATAAGGCGGGCGCCAATTGCGCGAGTGTAGGTAAGTGCTCTGGCACCAGGTACAACCCCCATTGTGATGTAGGTATGTACGCGCACATCAGTGTCTGAGGTGTTGACGAAGCGAAGTCTGAAATAAACTCACAGTTGTACACTACATGTTATAAAGTGGGTCTTACGATCATATTGACCCACCTAAACTCGTTCTCGGCTAGCGCGGGATCGAGGCAAGCACGGCCCAGAGCGGACGTGATTGTCCCGTCGGTTCTTTCCGGACTTCAAAAAAGAGAAGAAAAAACGATCAAGACCTAGGACATCAACCTCACGACGCCTGAAATTCTTTCGAGCCCTAGAATCATGTCCATACCGAATTCAGAAATCTCTGCATTCTCGGTGGCGTCCCGTCAATATGGCTGAGCCTCAAGAGCGTACAGCACACCGTTCTCGCTGCTACCCGGCCGTGGTTTTGCTGCGTGCTCAATCGGCCGAGTGATGATACCGGTGTGAGTTGTGCAAGGCACTGCCCCGCGACGTGATTTCCTCTTCGAGATTGGAGTTGATGGGATGAAACGGCCCCCAACATCCACGATGACGAATGAACGGGACAACTCCACCACGTCAAGTGTCGCATGTGGGTGGGCAAGCATTCGATTACCAGACCGCCGGAACCTGTCGACTCATCACAACTCGCCTGGACACTGCCGTTCGACTTGTTGTGGGATGTGGTCTGGAGGGAATCGTAAAGAGCCAGCTCCCGGCACGTCCCTCGACTCACCTGCGGCCCGCTTCGCGCTTCGCGAAGCATCGTCTCCCCACGCTCAGCCCCGCGGAAATTGACTTGCCGCCATGTCCCATGCTGGAGATATACTTCTTTCATCCTCCCCTCCACTAGCGGAGCCGGAGTCGGAACCGAGCAGAGCCATCATGCCTGCCACCGTCCGTGGCCACGATGTTTTGGTTCAGCCTCAACGGCTGTCGCCTGCGGTCAGACTGCGGCGACGCATTCTATGTGAACCGCTCGCGTTTGAATGTTTGGACCAAGATTATGGATATCCAGGCAACCTTTCTGTTTGCCAAGAAGCCCGCGAGGCCACCAACACCAAATGCACGTACGTTGATACTTGCTGGCTGACACCTGTCTGAGGTGCCATCCATCGACCGGCTTGCCGAGCAGCCGGGTTCTTCCCTCAACGATCGGCACCAGGATTCTGGGCGCCGCCGGAAACTTCTTCCGTTATTTTATTTGTTTGTCCTCTCAAACAATCTGCGCACGAGCCGATGGGACCACCCCTGATCAATGCCTTCTGTGCTCGTCAGGGCTTAGCGGTGCATGAAACAAACCTTCGGGAAGACCAGACAACCAGGTATGCAGCCTGCCAATACCCAGGGCCACCCAAGATCGCTCTTTACCAACGGCGCGATCATGTTCGATCGTTTGGGGCTCTGCTATTCGCCAACACGTTGGACTGATCCTTCAGAGTTTCGCAGCGCGTCCCATCGGTGATCCAGCCCTTCCGCCGCTTTCCTGCTTACCAGGCATTGGGCTTGCAGAAGCCAGCCCTAGCTGCCGACGTCTCCCAATGTTACGTGCAGTTCGTCGCTATGACACAGCCGTGTTCTCACCCTCTACCTTCCGGCCCGCGTGTCTTGGTCTAGGGCGAAAGGTTGACCTCGGAACCTGGGCATCTGACACTTCGGGACCGAAACTTGTGAAAAAGAGCTCGGCCCCTTCCACATTTTCGGCGACTGCTCTTCGTGCGCGTCCATACAGCTTGGCCGACTACCCAGAATCTCAACACTGCAAACATGGTCAACACGGGGAAGCCATCCGGCGGCTGCAAGCTGTGCAGGGCCAGAAGGATCAAATGCGACGAGGCCAAGCCGTTTTGCATGAGATGCAAGAAATCCAGACGCCAATGTCCTGGCTATCGCGACCCTTTCGAGGCCAACATCCGCGACGAAACCGAAGCGACAATCAAGAGATTCAAGAAATCGAGAGGGGAGGACAGCTCCGAAGATGACGAGAAGGGATTGTCTCCCGTCTGTAACAAGCAATGCTTGACGTCCGTTGCCGGCCCAAAGTACAAGACGTTCGACTATTCGAACCCGAAAGCTTTCCCCTTCCGCAGCGACGACGACGCAACGGAGGACGAAGACATCCCGGCGTCCATGTTCAACTCACTTGACGAACAGGCTTCTTGCTACTTTCTCTCAGAGTTCATCATCGTTCCCTTCACCCCCACTGCAAGAGGCTACTACCGTTTTCTGCCCCGGTTCTTGAGCAGGCCGAATGTTTCCAAGTGCCTCTCTCAAGCCTACAAGGCTGTTTCGCTGGCTGCACTGGCAAGCCGGCGAACCGTCAACGCCAGCCCAGCTCTGTTCCACGCGCAGAACCACTATCTTAGAGCCGTCCGAGCCGTCAACAGGGCTATCATGGACCCGAAGGAGGTGAAGGATGACCAGACACTCGGAGCTGTGCTTTTACTAGCATTTTACGAGGCAAGTCACCGGAGAGGGAAGTAAACCGCATGTGGCGCAAAACACTGACAGCATGGCAGATTTTGACGTCGTCTCGGGATTCTATTGCAGAGTATACGAACCACATGAAAGGCGCGGCTATCATCGTCAAACTACGGGGCCAGCAAGGCCTCGAGACCCCCGAGGGTGAGGAAATGTTCGCAATCACGCGGAACCAGTGTCTTTCCATCCACTGCTTGCCAAACTCTAAAGAGGTGGCCGAGTTTACTTGGCTGCTTCATCACGAGTGCCGTGGCCGCATGCAACACGCCATCGCTGGCATGGATATCCAGGGTAGCCAGATCAGGCAGGATGTCGACCGACTCCTAGGTTTAGGGGACCGTAAGCCGGAGACGATACAAAAGGTTTTGGACGCTCTCAAGCGCGCGCAGGCACTCGAGATCAAGTTTCGCAAGCTCAATAACGACCCCAGCCCGCAGTGGAAGGTCGACACCATCGAATGGGTTCCCGAGCGCACCGACGACGAGCTGCAAACGGCCCCGACTTTCACAGGCCCGGTCTATGGCTTCTTCAACCTTCCTCTCGCCGTTCTCCACGTGGCCACCTGGTGTTGTCACCTCATGCTGACGACCACCATCTTGCGGTGCATGGCCTGGCTCGTCTCGCCCGACGACTACCGCATGGGCGAGGAGTACGAGGAGCTGAAGCGCTCAGCGATTCTGCGGATCGAGGACACGATTGCCTCGGCGCCCTATTTTTGCAAGTGGAACGGCTACGGTGTCGTGGTAGCGCAATTTCCTTGCGGCAACACGAAGCCCGACGATCCGCTAAAGGGGGCCGCCGGATTGATGATCCTCTGGCCTTTGGTGACGGCCTACAACAGCGACTTCGCGTCGCCGCGGCAGAAGCGATTCTTGAGGGGCCGCCTCCGGTATCTGGCGGATATTGCTGGGATCAAGCAGGCCAACGTCTTTCTCAACGTGAGTGCCCTTGACAACATTCTTCAATTTGTGGTCTGCACGTACTTACGATGGTGTCTAGATGCAAGAGACGTCATCTCCCTCCAAAGAAATTGAGCGAGACCGGAAGGGAGCCGCGCAGTCGCCCCCGGGCAGCCTGGGCCTGAGCAGCCTTCCAACGCCGATGTGAGGGCTTTCACTCGCAGCTCTCCGACGATCTGTTAGTTTGAACCGGCGTCTTTGTTGCAGTGTTCCATTCGTGGCAAATACTTTTTTCGACAGCGATGTCATGTTACATTCACTTCTTGTACGGAATTTCTCTTCATACGCATTATGTGTGACACGGCCAACTTCGTAGGCATTGCAGGCGGGATCTCTGGAGGTCCCGTCTTCCGGTTGGTGTTGGGTTACTTGGTTGGACTTGAATACTTTCTTCGTTGCCTTTGAGCAAAAGATCAGGTTTTGTTTGCTGACCGGGGTCCGTTGGGTATGACTTTCCATCACGAAGCGTGCGAATCTGGGTGTTTCTATCTTCTCTCTTATCATGAGATTCCGAGCATGCATGGCGTCTCTCGTTCTTTTCTTCTCTCCTCGTTCGCCGAGAACATCCGGCCGGCCGTACATTCTTTGTATATCTTCTCTAGACGGACTCGAGAACCAACGTTGGGCGAACTAGGCATGGCTGGGAAGGGAGCTTCTGGGAACAGCAGGCACGTTGGTGACAACCTCGCAGGGTATTCGCATTACGAATGAACAAGTTGCTTTGAAGAAACTGATCTGATCCCTGACATCTATCTCTTCGGGGGCCAAAATCTTTTACGTTCCCTCTCCGCTTTTCCGATGATCCAACAACAAAAATGACCGCTAAGCCCCGACGTAATGTGATCCAACACCAACACTCAAGACGCCAGCCAACGCAGATCCAAGCGACCAGCCAAGGGTATGGGAAGTCTGCCCAACGACGGAACCTTCACCGTCATCGAATTCTTCACCGTCCCCGCCGACCAACGCCGATCCTCTCCTCCCGGCTGCGCCCGCCGCGACCCCCGTCCCCGGGCGTCGGCGTCGTCTGCAGGCCGGCCCGCTGCTGGCCCCTCTGCGCCCTCATCATGTCCTGCTGCCTCCGCAGAAGCTCCTCCTGCTGCTCCTCGTCGTAGTCCTGCAGGGACTCCGCCGTCATGTCTGCGTCTTGCTGTTGCATCTGCTGCTGCTGGAACCGGGCGGCCTGCTGCATCTGCTGGAGCTGGTGGATCTCGGCCGGCGTGTGGCCCCGTTGCGGGGAGGAGGAGAGACCCTGCGGCGCGAGCTGTTGTTGCAGGATGCGCTGCTGCTGATGCTCTTGCTGCTGCTGCTGGGCTTGCATCAGCACCTGTCGCTCGCGGAGCATGGTCTCGCGCGCGCGGCGGTCTTCGTAGGCGGCAATGTCCTCGGCCGTTATGGCTAGTGTCGTAGCGGGGCGGCGAAGCATTGCGTGGGCGGATGACGGCGACAAGAAGTTTGGGGGTTGTAGTCGTGAGGTGGGCTGAATAACGGCGCGGGGGTGGTTGCTTAGGCACGGCAGTCGATGAAGTGAGACCGCCCCAAATCCAGCGTTCTAGCGATGATACGAAAGAGGGGACAAAAAAGGCGTATTCTACTATGCGGCAGCCTATCTGTGCCGTTGGGGCGATGAGAGAAACGAGAGAGGGAACAAAAAAGGTCCTCGGTGATTGCTGTGCCTCGGGCGACTCTAGGCAGTTGACGCGGGATGTTCGCTGCGCCGTGATGTGTGGGCGGACGATGAGCTCAGCGTGCCTGCCCAGCTTTCCCCAAAATGCAGGATCTCCTGGGTTTTCGAGGTCGCCGCGGGTTATCTGTGAAGAAGCGGCACGGGCGGGCGGGCTGGATGCAAGATCTGAATAAGGAAGATGCGGCCCCAAAAAGGCGAGAGGGCTGAGGGCTGAGGGGCGTTCGCGCCGTTTGAGTATGTGTCCTGCAGCGCTGGGCGATGGGGAGGCCGTGAGATGCAACCAAGATAGGTTGTCAGGTAGCAATAGCTGGTGGCGGAGCCGGTGGTGGTGGTGGTTGTTGTGTTGGTTTAGGCAAGGTAGAAAAACAAGGGCACCTGCCACCACCCCCACACGCTGCACATGCTGCACACGCTGCACACACGCTTCGGGCGGGTCTTGCCGGGGCGATCCGTACGGTGGGGCTCGGGGGGGCGCAGAGTGCAGCGGCCGCCGGCCGGTGACGAGTTGCTGAGGGTCCCGGTGTGTTCGCCCTGGGGGCCGTTGGAGATACAGTTCTCCTTGTCTTGGATGTGCACTGTATGTTGGACATGGAACTTTGGTGAGGCCTAGATGGATCCATCATGACTACCACTCCGGACTTCCGATGCCTGTGGTTGGCTTTTTTTCTCTTACTGTTTTTGAGCTTTCGGTCGGGGGGACAAGTTGGAAAGTGACCTTGCCGAACGAAGGAAGACCATGATTCATTCACGAGACGAGTGAAGTGGCTTGATATTCACCGAGAACGAGACGAGGATTCACGTAGTGTCCGAGATGATCCGTAATATCAATATGATTTATTCTACTTGTACCGTTTGCGTTCAATAGTCATTTCCATGTCATCCCATCGTATCGCCGTATGTTGTCATTCTTAGTAGACCCCTGTGGCGTAAACATTCTCCGCCTCCCATCTGAGGAAATCCCCTAGATCGTGACCTAGGTTGTACCCCATGGGCACAACCTCCGGCTCCCCGTCGGAGCCCCTCATCATGACGAGATCCATCATGGGGCTTGGTGGCAGGCTTTCAATGCTTTCACGGTTGTATCGTTTAGGACGCCCCTCCACCGTCCACCGCTGGATGCCGCACCCTGTGGTGAGAAACTTGGACGTGTTGAGTTGGCCCTCGTTCCAGAACCCGCTCGGGTATTCGTACTCAACGGGGATGGGCAAGTTGATGTCCGTGGAGACTGACGAGCTTGGAGAGTAGGCGGTGCTGGAAGGGCTGGCAGCAGCTGATGTGGGTTCGAGTTGTCCATGGTGGTCGAAGCCAAAGTCCTCAAACCAGTCGATGAGGTCCGCGATCTCTTCGGCTTCCGATCGTTGGGAAAAGTCCGAAGGGTCTGAGAATAGGTCGCCCGCACCGCCGAGGATAGCCATCTGGAATGCGGTCCAGTCCAGCGTGTCGTCTGGGTCGAACTTCATTCCCTTGACGACTTCGGACTTGGGAAATCGGATGGCTCCGTGTCGGAAGCACGGTTGGGTCATTGTGTAGTCCGTTGATTGAAAGAAGATGAAGTCATCTTCATCAACTGGCGCAAATGTGCGGGTTGATTGTTTCTGGTTCGTGTTTGTGTACGCCAAAGTGTCTGGCGTCGTGACGACGACTTCGGGGATGGTAGGCAGCAGTGGTGCCTGTGGCCGAGGGGCGAACCTCAACGGGTTCTTGGCGGGAGGAGGGGGGGCCTTCTCATCGTCAACCTCAGTCGCACCGGATGCCGCGGTGGACAAAGCAGCAGGGAGCATGTTTGCCCCCGGCGGCGTTTCCTTAATGGTGGGCTTGTGCTGCACGCTCGATTCTTCCGTGATGCCGACCCCAGCCGCTCCAATTCTGGAGGGGAGGTCCTGGAGGTGGAAAGGCTCGACAGGCGTCTCGCTGCCGTCGGTGTCGAAAGTTCTCATGGTGTCGCTCGACATTCGGGCCTGAGCTTCGCGCCCAGCCCTCAACGCCTGGAGATGGTCCGGGCTGAGTAGCTCATTAACTTCCATCTTGCGGAAGAACTGCCCGCTAAGAATGTCGGCGACATCCTCTCCCAGCTGCCAGCGGGCGCCCTTCTTGGATCTCGACTTGCTCCGCTTAGCCTTCTTCGACTTCTTCCTCCTTGGCCTCGAAGACGAAGATCCGGAAAGAGCGCGGGTGGGCGGAGGTAGCGGCGGGGTGCAGTTGGCAGAGCTAGTCTCCTTTTCCCACGGGAGGGGAGACTCCAGCCTGGGCAAGCTGGGTGCCGTCGAGGCACGTGGACGACTGGTCTCGAGAGACATTGGGAATGCTGAGACGGCAATCTTTGCGTCCTCGATGGCCGTTCCTACGGCCTTGAAAGCTGCGTCGGTTTCTCGGATGAGTTGTTGGACGTTCAACGACCATCCGTCCATGGTCTCATCTTCCGGGGTCGCGGGGGGAGTCGATGTGTCTCTGAGCGCCGGATGATCCGAGAGGTTTGTTTCGCCAGCCTCGAGAGCCTTGAGGATAGCTTCAGGCGAGGCATTCCGGGGTATAATATCGTCCTGTTTTGTCTGTAGAGGAGAGAGGCAGAGATGTCTGCGGTCTGCAAGGCGCTTGGGTGCCGAGGGTCGAGAGACGCGAGACGAACAAAGAAATTCGCTTTTGCTGTTCACCGAGGCAGTATCTGTATGACCTTCGCCACTGCACAAAGAGCTCGAGGACGAGTGCGGTGATCCCTCAGGCAAGGGCACGACTTCACTCGGCATCCTCTTGATGCTTTGTGTTCTTCGCACAAGGAACTCCTCCCTGGAAGGCCTCCTTGCCTTAATGTTGGAAGCATGCCTCGCGGGCGCCCAGGACTTTGACTTCTGCTGCTTGCGTCGTGACTTGAAGATGGAGAGGTCCTCGCTGATAGTTGAGTCGCCCGAGTTGCGACGCTCATCGGCGGTCTGAGAGCGGCGGGGGGAGATGAGCCTCCGGATGCTGAAGCTCGACCGAGACATCCTGACGGGTTGTTGGGCGTACGAAGAAGATCATGCAGCTGGTCAAGGACAATATGGGTTGACACGACTGGTACATGACATTTATGAGAACACGAAGGGTGATGGGCCTCTCGGGGGGAAGGCCTTTAACGAGTGACGTGACTGATAAGGGAAGCACAACCCAGGACAGCAGAACAAAGAGAGAGAGAGAGAGAGAGAGGGAGGGGGGGAAGGAAATAGATGCCATCCAGGGTCGAGGGCTGGCAGTATGTATGTTGCTCTCGATCCGCACGTAGGACAAAATAAAAGCAAGCAGGTCGGGGCCATCTTGGGCCAGCTGATGGTGGTGCTGGCCGTACGGGTACACTGTGCATGGGGTGAAGTTGGGGTGGGTTAGTCAGGCAGATGGGTAGAGCAGATCCGGTCATCCATGGCAGACCGGAAAGGGTCGTGGTGAGAGTGATCGTGTGTGCGAGTGTGTCTGGGCCGTGCCGTGCGAGTTGCGGCGGTGCAAGCGACCAACGTGATCCCTGTCCAGTCGTGCAGACAAACTGCGTGAGGGCGGAGGCTGTAGGGTTCGTGTTGCGCCCATCGACCGGGGGTTGATGTGGTCGATTCCCGGCTTTTCGTTATTTTTGTAGCCCCCATTGGCTGCACCCGCCGACAGAATGCTATTACTGGCCCATTGTGCCGTACTTTTTCCCCCCTCGAAATAAGCCCTGGGCTTTCGGAGGGGGGGGCGGGAGACAGTCGTCGGGGGGGATTTTGGGGTGGTGGAGGGCGGCCAGCCAGGGAGGAGGGTAACATCGCATGGGCTCATCGCCGGCCTTTCCAGCATGTCGCGGACAGATGAATCCCATATTGGACTGCTGTTAACTTTGGAACCCTCGTCGATTACCGTCTACCATGGTTCTGCCCCCGGCCCCAGAGCATCGTGCAGTCAGCCTTATGAAGGTTGCGTCGCGTTGCGTTTGCTAGGCGCCGCGCTGCCGTACGTACTATAGTAGCTGTCGGGCAATATGGAACATCGCGGCCGAAGCAAGTAACGGATGCGGCCCAGGATCAGCTCCGCCCTAGCCATTGGAGGAAGCCTTCGTCGCACTGAAGGAGAAACCATCGGTCAGCTGCGTTTTCAACAGAGAGATGCGACTCGATGGAACTCCTCGCCCGTACGACGACGCAGGCGGCGACTTGCAGCAGACGGGCGACCAGTGGGATACCATCCGGCCCGTCTCCCTGGCATGGACTCGCCAGCCCATCGTCGAAGACTTGCGAGGGGGGGCAACGAGTTGACGAGGACGCTTCAAGGGCGCAGCTTGCGCCCAGAGAGCACGGCATCCTCCTCAAAGCAAGCCGTTCGAAACGTTGACAGGCCTAGGGAGCCATGGAGCCATGCAGGCGGGCCGCGCCCTTGACTCGGTCTTCTTTGGGATGATGTTGCTGCCATCTATCAGCCACTGTCACCTCCAAGTCAGGCAGCTTTTGACGACGGCTTTTGATCCTGAATGACATGAATGACAGACAGATTGACGCACCCAACTGCCGGGCGTGATCCTCCTGTCTCCCTTGGACGTCAGCACTTGCCCGGCCGGCGGTTGACAGCAGCAGCAGCAGCAGCAGCAGCAGCAGCAGCAACTTACTTGCTGCAGCCTACTATGTATCTGTCTGTCTGTTCATGGGCGATTGATTGTTCCCGGATCACCATGCAGGTACCTACTTAACGTTAGTTCTGGGCTGGCAAGCTACAGGGGTTCGGCCAAGGTCAGGTCACCACCGCCTGTCTGCGTCGGCCTCTTTAACAGGAACAAGCAGGAAGACAAACCCGAACATGCTAGTGTCAATCAAATTGGTTCATCAGCGAGGCACGCAGACCAGTTGCAGAGCCTCTAGTACAAAAAGAGGGGTAGGAAGCGAGGAGTCGACTGGCAGAGGCGCATCGGGGAGAAGAGACTGGTGAACTCCGGCCGCACTCTCCTGCACCTTGCCGATGACGCGACCCGGGATGTGGAAAGAGTCGAAGACTCGAGAGAAGGGCGGGGGGGTCGTTTCAAAAGGTAGGCATCCATGGACCCGTATCCGTACCTAAGCAACCACACCCCACGAGGCTACCGGGACGGAGTCATTCGTCAGTCTGGTCGGCGAAATATGGCGAGAATGGCGGTGGCAGGCGCGGCGGTACGATGTGCTTCCCCGTCGGGCGTAAAGAAGATTGACCACAGAGCGAACGCATCGACATGGAGAGCTGGACCTGGGCGGGTATATGCCCAATGACGTTGACGATGGCCTGTTGCTGGGTTCCGTTGGCTGGCTGGCTCTGCTGGTGAAGAAGCAACGAACGGGTCGGTCAGAGTCGCCTCATGTTGCATCTTGTTGAGCTTTGGTTGCGTTGGGTTCCATTCAATTTGGGAGTTATCGTCCAGCACCTGGTTAAGCTGTGGCTCAGGTGCTGATTGAATGATGGTTTAACTTGGTGCGTTGCGGATAGAGCTGACTGCCTTGGCGACGAATTCTTTGCAAGCTGGAGGCCCCTAGTCAAGCGGAATGCCCCCACTGTCGAAGCTGGTGGCAGCTGACCAGCCCGCCCCTCGCCGTTGCGCATCGCCCGTAGGTACCTGAGGTAGTACCTGCTAAAGTCGTTCCTTCCCTCCATAACGCAAGGAACCTCCTTCCCCAATGTGCCTTATCTTGCCCTGGCCGCCCTTGAATAGGGCCCGCCTTCTCGAATCTTTCTCCAAGCGAGGAGATCCCAGGATCGATCAACAACACCCACGGTTCCTAGAAGCCAACCAACCATTACAAACCACACAAAGAGCATCCTGTCGTTTGCTTTTTCCCACAACTCAAACTCTTCAAATTTGTCGTTCCACCTCGATCGCTGAACTCCCTCGATCTGCTCCATGTCAGTCCACCAATTGCCTGCCATCACCCAACTGGTCTCCAACACCTACGGATACGCAGGCAGACAAGACAATGCCAGGACTCTCCGTCTCGCTCGCGCTGCCTATCTTTTGTCGTCGTCGCACCTGACGATGATGTCAGTCACGACTCGGGCGGCCTGGGCATAGATAGCGAGCTCTAGCAGAACCTTCACTCTGCGATGCCCAGACCCCGGGCGCCGCCTTCGCCGTTCAAGTTCTATTTCGGACCTGCTCAATGGAACCTCAGCACCGCAAACCACCCTTGCCCGCGCGGCACCGCCGCTTAGCGTCTTCTTCCCCCTGCCGCCGCATTTCCCGTTTTTTCCACGGTTCGCTGCGGAGACTGAGACAAGTGCTCAATCCAAGTCTGGAAATCTTGCCAGCTTTGCTTTTCTTGCCATCACGTAAAATGTATGTCTCGGTTGTTCAGAACGAACTCTGCGCTTGACCAATACCTACTTCGGCTCTGATGCTCCACGTACGGACGTAAAACAAAATCAAATAGAAAACCCGAATAGCCCTTGGCATCACACGATTCTCAGGGCACTTTCTCGGACACGATACCTGCGGGAGGCACGGTCGGATACCTCAGGAGTAATCAAACGGTGCGAAGTGAAATATGTCCATACGTCCGGCAGCAAATCATCGAGGCAAGATAGGCCCGCGGACCGCGGCCCTCTGCACGTCGTCCACGGGGGGGAGGGGGTCCCTGTTGCGTCGATCCCTTCCATCGCAAGATCTGGAAATATCATATAATCCGCGTAAGGCCCTTGTCCGTGTTCCTTCCCGAGCTTCTCGCCAATACCCTCCCTCCCCCCTGGCAAACAATCCCTCACTTTGAATCAAATCGACCTGTTTGGTCCAATTTTGCACCTTTAAGCGCTCGCCTGTGGGTGAGTGAGCACGGGAAGAGCGTAACATTTTGAAGGAGCGCGTTTGATGATTAATGGTATCCAATTGTTATATCCAATGGTTCGGGCGAGCGGCCCAGGCCTAGTGCCGCGATTAAAAGTCCAATCATCCTTCTTGCCCATGTTCCAAATCCCG
>WIGN01000424.1:0-31136 GCA_014235955.1 Colletotrichum sojae
CATCTTCACTCCGCTCCAGTGTTCACTCTTCAGGGACCCCTGGTCGGAGGCTGAATGTGCAATGGGCCCCAACGTTCGAAGGTATGCTTTTCGATGGGGATCAGCCAATTGTCGCTCAAGAGGAAGGGGAATTACCCCCTCCAGCCGCTCAAGAGGAAGTGGAATTGTCCCCTCCAGTTGGTTACGAGGAGGTGAGATTGCGCCCCCCAGGCTCTCAGGAGGAGGCGAAAGTGTCCTCTCCAGTCGTGGAGGACGAGACGGAATTATCCCCTCCAGTCGCTGTCGTGGAGGATGAGAAGGAACTGCCGCCTGAGCTCACTGGTTTGGAACGTCACATCAAGCTCCTAGAGGAGGTGGGAAGTCTCCCTCCGCCAAGTACCCGTGACGGCATCGACCCGCAGGTCGTGGCATACTAGGAAACCACTGTGTTTGCAGCAATGGCGATTCTGGAACGAAAGGATATGATTGAAGAACAAGACGAGGAGGTTGTCCACGAATTTGAACAAAAGGTAGAGCTCATGAGGGAAAAGTTGGAGTACCTCAAGAGGAATGGTCCTCCTATACCGAGGAAACCTATGGTTAAACGGAGGAATCGTGCGGATACACCGATCAACACAAGAACCGACCCAGGCGAGGGCTCCGAATAGGCCAAGAAGGACGGCAAAGATGACACAAAGACCGACACAGGCGCGGGTTCCGAGCAGCCCAAAAAATGACGCAGACCTCCTGTTAGAGGATCCTCGAGTTTGACCATCTCGTCATGTTGAGACGACCTTTGTTGAGTTTGACGAAGCAGACAGCGTTTTGGTTGCCCTGAGACAGAGTCCTCCTCCACGAGATGAAGTAAAGTGGACAGTAGCGATTGGCGTCGAGGACGGTCTGCTATTGAGCATCCATAAATCCCACAGCAGAGAGGTAGATACACAAATTGAACGAGTTCTACCTACTTCAAGCAGGGACATGACTTGACTCTGTGCATCACGACAGCCGATGAGTATTAATCACCCTGCTCACCTGCCTATGGAAGGGAGTTAGTCTGCCAGTATCCGCGACTTGGATGAGGAGCAGAAGGGGACTTGGGGCATGATGCTCCCAGGGCACCGCTGACTCAGCACCCCGGCGGAGTCGGCACGCGGGTAGTTAGGGCTCCGCAGCGGCCCGTCGGAATGGGGCACCTAGGTATGCCTGCGGGCTGCTGCGCCCCCGATCCCACACCTCCGTGCTGACATCTAGGCGGAGACACTCCCCGGGTCATCTAACCACCTACCTCATGTGATACTTAACATGGAAACATCTCCTCGCAATCAACTATCTGCTGGCATACGATCCGATAACCAGTACACGTCGTTTGCTCTCTCCGACACCTCCAAGCATCATCTCTCAGACCCAACCGTCAAAATGGAGGGCTTTGAACAGATCAATCAGTCCACTTTTATCCGGCGCGCCCCCCAGCAGCGTTCGCAAAGATCGCCGGACGCCAGCTCGACCCTGATTGTCGTCTGCAGCTGGGTCGCGGCCGATCCGAAGCACATCGCAAAGTACACGGACAGACACGCCGACGAGCATCCCGACTGCACCGTCCTCCTCCTCCGGACGTCGCTGCTGGACGTCCTGCTGCACCCGACCGACAACGCGCAGCAGCCTCGGGTGCAAGCCGCCGTCGAAATCATCGACGCCAGCGAGGGGCCCGTCGTGTTCCACGTCTTCTCCAACGGGGGCACCGTCACGGCCAGCCAGGCCCTGCGTCTGCTCGACCGCGAACGCCGCGCCGCCGTCCGCGCTGTGGTGTTTGATAGCTGTCCCGGCCGCTCGACGTACCGCCGCACCGCGCAGGCTGTTGTTGCCTCTGCGCCCAAGGGGTTGAGGCCCATACTGCCGCTGGTCGTGTACCTGGCGCTGCTGCCGCTGGCAATCATGAGTCGTCTGGGTGTGCAGGACATCGTCACCAAGGGCCGCGCGCGCTTCAACGATGACGATGTTGTTCCTGTCGCAGCGAGGCGGCTGTACGCGTACTCGAAGGCTGACACCATGGTGTGGTGGGAGGATGCCCGTCAACACGCCTCCGAGGCCCGAAGCGCTGGTTGCGTCGACGTGAGGGAGGTCGTTTTTGAGAAGAGCAAGCACTGTGCACACATTCATGAGGATGCGAATAAGTACTGGGGGGCCGTCATCGACGTGATGGGAATCAGGAGGGAGGAGCGGGATGGCAAGACGACGGTAGACGGGACGGCAAGACGGCGATAGACGGTAATACGGACCCGGATACTAGAAATTCGGACGGGATGCAGAGGGCCGGGCCGGCGTCGACCCACCATAGAGTCTCAGCTCCAGTACCTCTACAACTACTCGACCTGGTCGGCCGCGCCGGGGCTCGCCGCCACGGGTACGCGAAGCTGCTGCTGAGGGCGATGGCGTCTGCGGCGCGCGAGGCCGGGTGCGTCAAGATGGACTGGGTCTGCTTGTCCGACAACGCGAAGGCGCTGAGGTCTTACGATAAGCTGGGGGCGAGGGGGACGGAGGACTGGGTCGTGCTGACCTCAACACCGACTGGGAAGATTAGCCAACGCATGTGTTTGGTGCCTTCTCATCGCGATTTTCTTAGGTCACCAGTGCACGCCAGGCGTCCTGCAGCAAGAGCTACAGGAAACAGGTCCATCGATCCATCGCTTCCTCCGGACACAGAGCAAACCGCCTAGCCATTCTTCCTCCCTCGTAATCTGGCCAAAGTCCGCCGGGATAAGGACTTGGAAGGAGGCAGGGCCGGGTGAGAGAACTGGACGTGTCTTGGAGTGGAAGAACAGTAATGGAAAATGCGTATTCTACTCGGATCCATCCTTCTACATCTTCGCCGCCAAGAACCCGCCGAAAGTCGAATAGCAACATCAAGAAACGAATATCGTCACGAAGAAATCGCTGTAATAATGTCCGCCCCCTTTGTTTTCGGGGTAAGATATTGCGAGACCGCCGGGAACTATATCTCCATCGCGCGGCGATGTCCGGGCTTTATCTCCAACGTCGAGCCATATCTTGCCCCTCCGTCCCACCCAAATGACCAGAGATTCCGCGAAGGTGCCATCATCGATCTCTCCCGCACACTCAAACTCGGCTTCGAGCGACGCAAGGCCTGGGTGCTACGGGTCATCGACGCCCACGTGGAGCAGACGGGCATACACCTATTCATCACCGACGACGATATCCTAAACGGGAGGGAATGCATGGAGGAATTCGTCTCGTCCGAGGGAGAAGACGCCCTGTACGAGATCTTCGAAAGCTACTGCGACTCTTGCAAGCATGTCGCCTGCCAAGATGCTGCCATGTGTCAGGCCGTCTTCAAAAGATGGGCGATCAATCAGTTGGATACCACGGACTGGGCAACTTTGGCAAAGCGCATTCCCTGGGGGACTGCCTGGCCGTAAACCGAGATCCTGCCTGAGTTGCCCAAAATGTCCACCGGTCTCTCTGAGTCTCGTTCGTCAGTCCTTCCGGGGGCCCACCAGGTGTTGGCTGCTAGGAGTGGACGTCGCCGACAAAAGTAACAGGTGGATTCAGGAAACCGAGAAGACACACCGCATTGACGAGATCAGTAGAATCCAAATGGGGCGGGGTGAAAGGTTAGCATGGCATGCATTCACGTAATTGATTTCTCATCAGCGATAACACACATCATAAGTTTCTGAACTGCGCCTTGGTGAGTACCTAAATCGCCCAAGAACCAAGAGCAGCAAGGATGATGGTGAGAGGAGAGGAGCGGGGAGGACAGAACTACCGACCACGCAGGCAACGAAAGCAAGCTCTCGACATCTAATCGTGGCACTTGCTTTTCTGGCTCTGTCTCAAACCTGACGCCTCTCATTGGTCAGCAATCAAGGGCACTATTATTACACACCCCCAAGATGAACATTCCACATCCCACAAGCAGCAGTAACGACAACAACGACGGACGACAACAACGATGACGAACGATGGTAATAATAACATACTAAAAGTAAATAACTAGTAGGTTAGAATAGCTAGAGGGGATGTGAAATACTCAGCTTGGGGGGTGTGAAATAATGGTCCCCGCAATCAAACGTATGAACCTGCATGACCAATTCACGAGGCCTGATGCAACCGCCTGCAGGCCGCTAATCCGCCGCCAAATCCTTAATCCCGTCCCGACCAACCTTCAGCAAACAACCCTGGGTAGACTAAGGTACCTATTTGGGTACCTGGAAACCAAGATGCCTACCAAAGTCGGATTTTCAAGAGCCATGGACACCTGCCGCCGTAGTACCTGCTATCTGGCGAGGGCCACGTTGGGAATGTGCTAATAACACGCGACCCTCTCCTGCTGTAAGGCTTATGAAGCGTCTTCGAGTATCTAGTCATGCACCTTCCGTGTTGGGAGTGTACAAGGATCTTCATTGGCGCCCGCGTCCTGGGGGGACATGACCACCCAGGCAGGACCCAAGTACTCCAACTGTGTTCGGAATGCGCACGCCTGCTTGCGAACACTTGACGATAATGCGGCTGATCTCCTGTTAAAGTCGTGGGACGTGTTTGGTGAGATGTTGCAGTCGTTGGCGAGTCGGCATGGTTACCTACTACCTCTGAGGAGACGGTCGCGATAGGAGGAACCCACGCCTGGGATGGATGGCGCTGGACGCCGGCGGCTCATATGAGTTGGGCCCGCTGATACTGTACACACTGGAGGCAATAGCAGGCTTAAGAACCGGGCCTGCTGTGGCTAGGCGTCACCTGTGAGGACTACCTACCTAAGTTCAGTAGCGGTGTGTTTACAAACAGCGGTTCGCACTCGCCTTTGTTGGCAGCAGGCACTAGATTGGAGGCACGAGTGGAACTTCCTGGCGTTCTGCCCCGTCTGTTTACCCGGCTTTCCCTCTAGAAACGTCGAACATTGCACATCTTCCCTAAGCGTTCATCAACACTTCATACTTCTCGTGACATTCATCAAAACTTCATACTTCGCACACAAGAATGTCGCTCCCATCTGTCAACCCTGATCCCCCGCGCTGCTCCGATGAGCTGAAACATCTGCTGGGACGGTTATACTCGAAATCGGAGGACCTCTGCCGAGCAAGATAGGATGATGCCCGCTGCCTGTGGTTGAAAGAGCACTGCCAGGGAGTATTCCACGCCTACTACTGTGGACGTGAGGACGACCTTGTAATAGATACGTGGCCCAGGATGGTCATGTGGGGAGTCCCCGACTCCGAGCAAAGACGGTTACTTGCCCGAACCATCTAAAGGCGATCAGCAGATCTACGGAGGTTGGCCCATATCCTTTCCATGCGCCAGTGCGACTTACGATTACACCTCGGGAGGCTTGTCAATGACCACAATGTCGTGACTTTCCCGGAAGGATACGGCACCTTACCAGGCGGCGTGGAAAGAGCTCGGGCTTTTTTGGAGTGTCTCGGCGAAGCGGTGACGTTCCGGCAGAGCTTCGTCCTCATCCGTGGCCGGCCAATGCGCGAACTCACTGAGGACCAGCTTGACGACATACCCGACTCTGAGCTCGAGCTCGTGGATGTGTCTCTTGACGACTTTGAGACAGCATTAGTGTGTGAGTAGCCCCTGGCCATGGGAATACCATACGCTAGCGGCTAATGAATTTTGCAGGCTTCGCAAGAAACTATACAGAGCCGTTCGAATTGGCCTCGCGTGAGCGAGTTTGGTTACGTTCACGGGAGTGGCCTTTTGACGAAACAACCGAGCTACCATTGTACTCCAGGTGGATGATAGACGCCTCCAAAATAGAGTAGGGCCAGAAACGACAATAGCGACAAC
Source organism: Colletotrichum sojae (assembly GCA_014235955.1). Lineage (NCBI taxonomy): Eukaryota > Fungi > Ascomycota > Sordariomycetes > Glomerellales > Glomerellaceae > Colletotrichum > Colletotrichum sojae. The sequence continues at coordinate 5,791 of WIGN01000424.1, forward strand.
CGCACGCACCAGCAGACAGTAGCGACAGTAAACAATAGCAGTAGCAATCAATTCCAAGTAATAGTAACGACACCGTTGGCAACAGTGACAGTGGTGATCCAGAGATACGGTGCGACGCGACGAGTTTACACGGGGAGAATGGTGAGGTACCAGCGTTCTTCTTTTCTCAATATGTGCCGGCCTCTTTTGATCGGTCGGTCCGCACACGACCTTTGCGGATTACCTCTCTCACGCAAGCTGCGGATACCGACGCTACTAATCACCTGCATACTCCCCGACTGCAACGCCTGCACTCACGGCCTTGGCGGCCCCTCTGGGTATGCGTACCGATTATCAGATGCCTTCTGTGTTAGCTGTGTTAGGCAGCTCGCAACAGAACCTCGTTACAGTGCATGCTCTCCACTTCCCAGTCGAGGGAAGCTGCAGCCAAGTGTCGACGCACTTATTTACCTTCCTTTTCTCCAGGCTCCGCGACCCCTCTCTGCTACGTTGCGTTCCATGCTTCCACAATGCGGCACAAACTGATCATGTCAACCATGAAAGGATCTTAAAGCCGAGGCTGGCGCCGCTTAATCCCTTTGCCAGTTCTCGCAAGGCTTCCCTCTCACCCAGTCCGAATCCCCTTCGTGGCATGCTTCACAATAACGTCACCATGCGCCGTTTCCTTTCCCTGCTGTGCCTCCTCTTCCAGGCCGCGCTCGCTCTTGGCCAGGCCGCCGCGAACGTTAAGAGCATCTACCTCTTCAAGGACGTGCTGCAGTCCAACACGACCGCCCTCAAGACCTCGGGCTTCGACACGCTCCTCATGTTCCGCGTCGGCGTGCTCGCCAACGGCGACCTGGTGTACTACTCCACGGGCGGCGCGGGCGAGCCGGTGGACGCCCCCGTCGTGAGCGCGGGCGTCTACGTCGGCGGCGACGCGCTGGCCGAGAAGATCCGCTCCTTCAAGACGGGCGAGACGGACGTCGACCGCGTCGAGGTCTCGCTGGTGTCCCACGACGCCACGTTCCAGAACATCCGCGCGCTCCTCGGCGACGGGAGCACCGTCCTGCGCGACGGGTTCCTGGCGCTCAAGACGGCGTGGGACCTCGACGCGTTCAACAACGACGACGAGTCGGTCTACGACGTCGCGAGCACCGTCGCCTTCGCCGAGATCCTGGGGGAGATCGGGTACCAGTACTCCGTCGCGCCGTACACCAACACGGCGTTCTGGACGGCGGCCAAGGCCGGGATCGACGAGGCCGCTCCGGGTTTGTTCGACCGCGCGTACCTGCAGGTGTACGACGGCGGCGCGGGGAACAACCCGGGCTCGTGGCAGGCGGCGCTGGGGATGAAGGTGATCCCGCTGCTGTGGGTCGTCAACGACGCGAAACCGAGCCAGGGGGTGACGCCGGCCCAGGCCGAGGCGAGGTTTGCGGGGTGGAGGGACAGTCACGATGTGGCTGGCGGGGGGTACTGGAACGAGTACGATATCGAGAAGATGGGGTCTTCGTATGACGAGTATGCTGGTGCGCTTGTCCGTGTGTTTGGTTGAGGCCTTGGGACGGGCTCGGCGGGAAGATGTCGAACTTAATGTTTCTTACTCCGGATGAGCCTGAACCTCGTGACCGGCCATGTCTTTTCCCGTAGACAGGGCGGGGGAATGCAATGCGGTTATATCTCACGATATGCATTCGAATCTTACTCTGCCATGAGGATGAAACGTTGCTGCCTGGATTACGCGACCGCTTTAGACCCTCTCGACAACTGCCTCTTGGGTAATCGCGGTCTGGTAAGGTACCCAATAGTGGCCCGGGCAATCCATGAAAGTCGCTGCCTACCTAGGCAAGCAGCGTTTTAAAAACTCAACGAAAAGATCTGCTAGGCAAGCAGCAATCGACCTCAGAGGTGGAGTGCCCGGTGCGGCCAGACGCGTCAGCAATGTTTCGACCTCGCGATGATACTTGGGTGCCTGATCGAATTGCGGATAATCATACTGCCAGACATCAACTAAACTTGAGCTTCCAATGAGTCGCTCGTCAATACAGACATGGAATCATGGAACAGGCTATGTGATTGAATTATCTATATAAACCCATGCTTACAGCCGGTGTGTTAAATCCATCACCATCGCATTCTTGACCACTTCGAAAAAGGCCCCAACCTCTCTACTCAAAACTACTCTAACCGCGAAACTATCTCTTCGAAATGACCGTCACCGAAATCGGCGTGATGGGCGTCAAGCCCGGCGTGGACGTCATGGACCCTTCCCGACCCGAAGGGATGGTCATTCCCAAGACGTACCGCGCCGTCACCGCACACCCCGACGGCCCGCACCGCGCCTCCTGGGGCCTGGACCTCGAGGATCCCCTCAAGATCTGGTGTTTCTTCGACTTTGACTCCGTCGATCATCACACCGCCTTCGCCAAAGGGTATTTCTTCCCCCCTCCTCTCCCCCCCACCATCCATAACTGCGCTAGAGTCTTGTGCTGAGAACCAACCCTCACAGAGGCGCGGCGGAGATCGTCAAGGACCTCCCTACCGTCCTCTCGCACGGAGGGTGGATGAAGCACGTGGCCTTCGTGTCCCCCTCGAAGCCGGCCCTGACCTCCCCGCTCGCCGAGGTTGTGGTCGCGCACTTTCCCACGACCATCGGCGCGGGGGAGAAGGACGCCGCCGTCAAGCAGCTCGAGGCAGCTGCGAGCCGGGGTCTCAGGGACATCACGGGATTTCAGGATGCGACGTGGGGATGGAGCGAGGAACACGACTTCCCTGTTGTTGCGAACGAGAAGCAGACCGGGCAGGCTCTTGTGCTCCTCGTCGGCTGGTCCGGGCTGGATGCCCAGAAGGCGTCCCGCGAGTCGGAGGCTTGGAAGGCGGTGGAGGCCGCGCTGAAGGGCATGGATGGTCGCTTCGACATGTCGAGCTTCCGCGTCAGTTGCCTGAGTGCGGAGGAGTAGGACGCATCAGTCCCATCTGCGTGGCCCTCCTCGATAGCCAAAGGCTAGCAGGGACATTCGGACGTCGGAAACGTCTGGCGGGCACCAGACCTGAGGGATGCCATCGTTTATGTGGTGTTTCATTCGTTACTATTCAGATTTGACTTGGGATGATGTGCTGGCTCAATTCCAACTCCGTTTTCAAACAATCCCAACCCTTGACGTCGCTTTGCTTCTCTCCAACTCTCGTACATGCCTCAAGCCCCAGAGCGTCCACCTCGTCTTCCCGGTATGACAACCCAGAACGCACGAGTAGCTTCGGACCGTCGTCCGAAGGCGGCCACAAGCGCTTCCAAAGAGCTTTCGACCTGTCGCTGGGTTTGGTATCTCTCGCGACGGGGTGTTGACCCCCTGACGAGCTCTGGCTCCCGCTTCAATCGAGGAGCAGGGGGAGACGGCCTGCTGCTGGTTGATCTCGGTCGCGGGGCCGGGAGACTAGAAGCTTCTTCCTGGTTTTCGTCGGGCCATCTGAAAAGGACCTTCGTGTCTGGATCCTGGTTGATTTCCGACTTCTCGAGATGGACTTTGTGCGACTTCCATCCCGACGTCGTGCGGGTGGTTTCTAAGTCCTCTTTCTTGAAATTGAGCCTGGCCATGTATGCTGTTGGAGTTGATCGATTCCCGCTTTTCTTGCTATTCTTGTTAGCTTATTATCGATGAATTCAGTTGTTGCAGAAATACCTGTCTTGCGAAGTTGCGGGAGTCTTGCGCGAGCAGATCTTCCCGCACCACGGACTGCTCGTGCCGACACTTTAATATCCGCCTCCTCTGGGAGTCCGGCGCCAGGGGAACGAAGAATCCTCCGCTTCCTGTGGTTTCCTAACTGTTCTTCTCTCACCGCTACACGCCAACGGGCGCCTGCGAGGACAGACCAGGCATTATGAGACACGGTGTCGCAGTCTTGCTGGACTGTTCGGTTCCCTTCTTCGGGTGACTGCGTCGTCGTCCCAGTGCAGGACATGGATTATGACGAATAGAGACAATTGTTGTTATGAGGTCATGCCGCTGGGGATCGTGGAAAAGCTTGGAATCGTTGGTGGCCTGGGGAGGCGGGGTTGTTCAAACACACGCAGGAATCCTATCGACGAACGGCTGTTCAACTTCGAATTGGGATATTTTGACGACCTTACAAAAGTTCAAGGAAGACTCAAACATTTTCACGGACAAAGAATGGGCTGCATTTCAGTCTGTGCAGGCGAGAGTGCAAGACCTATGCCAGTGAGGAGAGGAGAAAACTGACGACGCTATTCAAAACCCTCCCCGAGGCGTTGAACGGATAAATCCACCTAGTAGGTAGGTAGGTAAAGTCAAATTCAAAGATGATGCAGAGAGTAGCATGCAAATGTAACGACCCTCTTGTTCACCTCGCGTGTTTCGATTATGGCAGAACCTGAATTTCCTGATCGCGATGCCCCTGACAACATTCAGACCCTCCATCTCGGTCTCTCCCGCCCGAGTCTATCGTCGTCCAGCCAAGACGAAATGTCCGAAGAAGAAGATGAATGCGAAGACGTAACGGTACTCTTGAATACCATGCATCACTCCTGCAAGATACGCATACGTCTCCTCCCCCTCACTTTCCGCCATGGCCTGAAATACACCCGATCCCTGCGCGGTCATCCACATCGCAGCGTCGTAGGCCCCCAAAACTACCAGAAATCTGCTGACCAGGCTCTGCGCTCGCATCATGACTGGCGGCGACCGGCTCTCGGTGCTGTTCTGCGGGTGGTTGGGCGTTCCGGATGATACTTCCACGGGTGAAGGACGGCCTGGGGCGGTAGATTCGGGCGTCGATGTGAAGGTTATGGGTCCGCCTTGGAATGCGGTTGGGGGCAGGGCGCGCGAGCGGCGTTCAGCGCGACGTGAGAGATGCTGGTTGCCTTCGTTTGACGTTACTAGAGAGAGGGGTGTTTTCATCATCGTGCCATCGTCGTCGTCGTCGTCGTCGTCGTCGTCGTCGGTCTCGCTTGTGAGACCTCGGAGATCCGTGCTCGTAAGCTGCTGCTGGGGTTTCCTGTTCAAAACACGAGGCGGTCCAGACGTCGGTCGGTGGTGGTGTTGTTGGTGATCCGTGGATGTCGAGGACGTCCTGATGATTGCTGGCTCATAACGTTCCTGACTTACGGGGTTGAGATATCGATGTTGGCGTGCGCGCGAGCTTGGGGTCTGTCTTCTCTGGGGATACGCTCATCTTGTAGACTTGTACCTGTTAGTTCTGAGCAAGTATCTGATATCTAGACCGCTTCTTGTCTTGGAGGACGGTGTGCCGAATGTCTTCCGCGGCGACGCGCATCAAAAAGCGTGGAATTGTCGAGTTGTTTCGGGTGGTCAAATGGAGTGAGACACCAGTCTTCTTCCAACACGTCCTTCAACTGTCGGTCGCATCACCAATTTGGAACAGCATCATATGACAGGGAAGGTAATCCATCACGGAGGGCAGTTAGAAAGGTCGCTGACGTTGATGAACAAGTCCGCCTTTCATTCCCTCTGGTTCTGGAAACACCTCACCGACCCCCCCGGAACGAGCCAGAGTAACGATCGTTGAGAGGTTCGATAAAGGCCGCGGCTTCGATGCATCAGATAGGTGATTTATGAAATCTTACAAAGGCCACGTTCCAGACTTGCCTTGTGCTAAAGGGACAAAGTCCTGGGAAGTCGTACAGGAAGTGGCGGGCAGTGGCTGGTGTCCATATGAAACAGCCTCAACACTAGCCACAGAAAGGTTGGAACGAATACGAGCAAACACAATACGATCCGTAGGGACGGTCTAAACCCCGACTTTGGGAAGATACGAAGAACCTAAGCGCGACTTTAAACGACGACGTCTTAGCCCTTACACTTATTCCCATGACGTAGCGGCACCCGGCACGGGTGCTCGGAAAGTATCCGCTGACCAACGCGACAGATAGGTGTGGCCGAGGTTTTGGAACGACTTGAATTAATCATCAATTTTCCTCGGAAAAGTCGGTCTTACCGCTCGTTTTAGAAACCGCCAATGCAAAAGGGCTGTACGTATGAGGCATATGGTCGGGGTAAAGCCCGGTGGCGCTCGACCGGGAACATGCCCGACGGTACTCCGTACGACCCCACCCCCGCGGATCTCTCGTGGTCCGACGTGTTCTCTCCTATCCGACTTTCATCGTCACGCAAGAAAAAAAGAGATCAAATCCGCGAGCTGCTAGCGCCCTTGCTTCCCGAGCGAAACCGCCGGCAGTTCGTCCAGGGACATACTTTTTCACGAACACGTGCGAGACGTGGCCCCGGTCGACGCCCACCGTGTCCCTCGCCGCAGTATGATGAGAGTGGCTTGAGGACCGGCGGCTTTTTCCCACTCTCACTCGACATCGCTCCGCCGACCTAGCTCAGAAGCGAACTTGTTGGTTATCTCTCATACGCGGCACGCCCCCCTTTCGCCGAGAGAGAGCTAAAGCCCGAAGGCTGATCCGAAATCTATCGAAGCGAACTACCGCTCACATCAGCTTACACTAGAGAAAAGCCCTTACCTAGGTAGGCTCAAGGGGCGGTGCGCTACAGGCGCCTCCGGACGCCCAGTCCGCCGCCGTTGCCAACGGTGCGCATCATCGTCATTGAGAGCCCTTCTAGCGCTCTGGTTTGCGAAATTGTGGTCTCGTCAAAGCTCCGCCAAGAGCTCCGAAATTTGGAAAATTGTTTTCTAAGATCCTTGGCTCTCGTATATATTGCGCATGCTCCATCCCGCGTCGCCCGCGGCGGTCCTGCGCTGCCTGGAATCCCGTGCAGCACGTGAACCTCCAGAGCAGTCGCGCGGGCACCAATCGTCATGGGCCAGCCTCCATCGATACGGTGAAGAACAGTTACGATCACGAACAGCTCCCATCCAGTCAGAAAAACGACCCGAGCTGCCCCGGATGACCATGACGAGCTCTTCCCCCGTCCCCGGGCTTCCGTTCGAACTCGTCCTCGCCATCATCGACGCCATAACCGACGTCCCGACACTCAGCGCAATCTCGCAGACCTGCCGCGACCTCCGAGATGCGGCGCTGACTCCCCTGTACCGTAAGGGGCTCGCGAGGGATGATACCGAAGTCCAGAGCAGCGCCAACATCTTCACCGACTTCGACGTCAACGAACCACCGCGTGACTACACCCTCCGACCCTACGCCCGGCCCATCGTCCTCTGGGCCGCCGCCGCCGACCCCGTCTACGGCCTGCCGGTCCTCGAGAGGGTCCTCGCCCTGCGGCCACTGCACCTGTGGGCCACGTTCCACCTCCCGGCCGACACCTGCGGCTCCCACTGGCCCTGGGCGACGGGCAGCGTGAGGCCGCTGACCCCGGGCCGCACCACCGCGCTCCACGCCGCGGCCGCGGCCGGCAGCTTCCTTGCTGTGTACTGGCTTCTCGAGGACCACCGCGCGCGGAGCACCCTCGGCCTCGAGGTGACGGCGACGTACGCGTGCGTCTGCCCGTCGCGGCATCTGCGCGTCGTCCGGCAACGACATGGCGTCGTGGACGCAGAGGACTCGCCCGACGCGACACCGCTGCACCTGGCGCTCGCCCACGGGCACCTCGAGGTCGCGAAGCTGCTGATCCTCTGCGGCGCCAACTGGGCCGAGTTCACCGAGGGGTGCCAAGGCGTCACGGGGCTGATGATGATCGTCGCGAACGGGCACCTGCCGCTGCTCGAGTGGCTCGTCGGCAATGGCATGCTCCGTCGGCGCCACGTGGAGCACGAGGACAACGCGGGGCTCACTGCCCGGGACTACCTCGCTGTCTGCGGCGACGAGGCGACGGCGGCGGTTATGGCGAAGAGGTTGTCGGAGAGGAGGCTGGACGTCCCGTTCGAGCGGGACCCTTCGTGGGAGGGCATCTGCGGCGCGGAGGATGGGCAGTCGAGTGGAGGGTGTACGTCGACGACGGCCTACAGCACCGAACTCTCCGGAAGTGTCGGTTGGTGAGGCTCGTCTGAGCGTTCTTTCGTGGGCGGGTTTTGGTGCATGTCGGAGGCAGGCGGGGCGTCGTTTCGGGGTGGCTGATACGGCCTCTAATTCCGAGGGAGGTTCGAGCGAGTTAGTATGGGTGAGGGCTTCGCATCTGATTTGGTTGAATGTATGCATTTCGCAGGGAGTTGTCGGGCAGGGACGTCGGCATTGCTCTTGATGATCTCAGCCGGCTTCCTCTTGGTATGATGATGAATCCGTGGCAAGGAAAGCCATGGCATCCCCGGATGTCCAGTTCTTGATTTTTGCAGTTTCTCTCGATACTTTCTTCAATTGTCTTCCTCTAGACCTATTCTCGGATGCATTAGTAGACGAATTTGATGGGGGGAGTTCATGCTCCAAACCAAGGCCAGTCTCGCCGCTATGATCGGGCTTGAAGATCACCCAGGCTATTCAATGCCGCCGTTTGGTCCACACCCGGGATCGTCCCGAAGCGGAGACCTCTTGAGGCTGAGGCTGGAACCACAATGTCAGGGAAGGCGGCGAGGTCATCCTTTGGCCCTGACTCCTGGGGAGGCGCCTGTTTGATCTCGTATTTCTTGCACTGCTGTTCGGAGATAGGAAGGAGCGGCCGGCACAGAGTGAAGAGAAAGCCCATATCGGAACGACGGCACACGTTCGCTGATTACCTATCCCGATACCGAACACAAACTTTTCGTCCCAATATCCGGACCCCGCGCGTCGACGGTCGGTGTCAGCTTGCAAGGAACACTACCGGTACTACGATTATGTCAGCTCTCGGGCTTCATTTGCGGACGGAGAATAGAGGGATCCGCTCACGTGCTTGCTCCTGGCGCCAGACCTAATGAGGCGCTAGCGGATGATCCAGGCGCCCTTGAGCGCCCCGTGCGTCCCCGGCTGAAATGGGGACTCCGTTCCAGCGGTCTTGGGCGGCGGAGGCGAGAGCGTTGAAACCTACCGACTTCATGGAACTCATCAATCTGAAGGTCGAAGTTGCGACACGGGGAGCGCGACTCGCGGCGAAGAAACCCAAGATGCACAAGACGACTGGTGGCGGAGCAGTTGCAGTTCTGACGCTGCGTGGCTGACGAAAATAGACCTGCACAGCGACAGCGACAGCGGTTTTGGGGGCGACCATACACCCAACAGACTGCCTTGCACCGACGAACGCACTCAGTTCAGTTTTGCTGCATGATTGCGCGAGCCAACCATCTCCCCGCAGTGAAGACTTTCGTTGGCCCCCTACGAATACCAATTCGACCAACCAAGGGGAAAAAACCCTCCGACCGAACCGTCCGCCGACAGGGTTCCTCATGTCGGGGCAGCATGGCATGCCACGGCATCCCTGGGTTGAGCAAGACCAACAGCCGGCGATGCCCTCGCAAGTTCCCCCTGCCGACTCGCCGAGTGCCTCGCGCTGCCGCCCCCATCTCGGTTGTGCCAGCCAGACGGCCGAAAACGGTATGAGTCGCTGCCGAATCGAGGCACAGGCTCTGCGAGCTTTGCGGGAGGGTGGCATCTAGCAGCTTCGCGGCGGCTAAAATGTCACGCCAGCCAGGCCCCTTGGTCCAATCGAAAGAAGGTTCGTCTCATTTTTCCCACCGGGCTGCAATGATGAGAAAATAACGTTATGCATCTTTCAGGGATCATGCATGCCCTCCAACCCATCCAGACTCACGCCGACTCACCCGGCCGGGTCTTATCTCGACTCTTAACGTACACCGGAGAAGTTCGTCGTGTTGGAGCGGAACGAGATGGGGATTAAGGGGGGACTTTCGCCGCGCATACATTTACTCGGCGAGTTCTCTCTCTCTTCCTCCCTTGGCTTCTCGTCGATTTCTCTTCCCCAGAATACCAACTCCGCCAACCACACTCGTTCGCCCCCAAATGGCACTCCAAGCGGTAGAAGAGCATCGGAAAATGTCGCCCTCCCTCAAGTTCAACCCCACGGCCCCGGCTTTCAGCCTTCCGCCGTCGAGTCCCCTTCTCGCCTCCCCGGCCATACCCACCTCCAAGGCCGCTACACGTACGGCCGACCCCGTCCTCGACCTGGACCGCCCGGATTTTGACGTGGATCTGATCCTGGCCCTGGACGCCGATCTCAGCAGCCCAACGTCGCAGGTTTCCGATGCTGGTAAGATCGCCTTCGCCCTTCTCGGCGAGTCTCTCGTCAGGGCCGTATTCCAACCCACCAGCTCTTCGTCGGCCGACGGTCCGCAGGACGACGAGTTCGACGACGAGTTCCCATCGTCCCCGCCCGTGGCGACCGTGAGCCTGGCTTCAACCAGCGCCATTTGGGACTCCGTTGAGGAGCCCGTCAGCCTGCCTTGCAGTCCGTCTGAGATGGCCTACTCGGTCACCTCGTATGACGACGAGGGGATTGAGTACGAGCCCGTAACCCCGCCACATCGGGCATCCGAACCATGGGCCTGGGAGGACGACTGGGAGCATGACGAAGCCGTCCTCGTCAACCAAGAGCGGTATTCAGAGCCGTGCACCACTGCGCTCCCATCGTGTGTGCCCGTTTCATCTCCCACCTTCGACGGCCTACACCTAGCTACCATCCACGCCTTGCAGCAACAACTTGCCGCATCCCAGTATTATGCGAGCATTCTGGGCATCTCGACAGGCGTCGTGCACCTCCAGCCGCAGTTCGTCGTGTCTCCGCCTCTCCATTCGCCAGTCAATATCGCTGTCCCGCCTGCCCCGGCGCAACCGAGAATGGCGCCACTCTGGCCCCTGCTTTCCGCGCTCCATCGCAACCTCGCGCGGAGTCGGCCGGACCTCTACGGCTCCTCACCTCCGTTAGCCTACGTCCAGGCGGGGTCATTAGGCCCCGTGTATGGATGAAAGAGGCGCGATCTGCTCCCGGATTCGAGGGACCAGCACCTACGAGCTTGATCTCGGTAGTGACCTTGCGGCTCTCGATTCTGTCATCCGATGCAGAGTAACGACACGATGTCAAGAGCGGACCCGTTCCATAGCGTCGTTACATCGCTCAACGCCGAGGAGTGAGGGCTATGCCGTGCGATGCCCGCGGGCAGTCCGGGCACGCCATCTGATCGGGGCTACGGCAGGTCTGGTGAGGGCTGCCCGGAGAATGCCTCGATCCCTGGCCTCGGGGACGTGAGTGTGGGTGAGAGGGCGAAAGTAGGACGCCTTCGGTGATCCCTGACGTCGAGGACGGCGACGATCACATACGAAAAGAACCAGCGACCACTGCTTGAGAAGCCTAGAGGGCTGGGAAGTTGTAACGCTTTCTGTTCATGTATATAGCATCAGGTGCATCATTTTAATTAGGGAACTTTAATGACATACCCTTCGTTTCACGAGACAGCTATGATAGCCCCGCGTATTCCACTCATCAAACCCACTTCTTTGAAGATACCCGAGGCTTCATATCTCAATCACCGGCTCCCACGTCGAACGCACCTCGTTGCATTGGCGATCAATCTCACTCCACCCAAGCGAAGACCACTTCTCGGGGTTCTCCGAGGCCTCGACGAAGTGCCTGATGGCCATGACGGCCTGCGAAGCCCACCTCTCGGGGCTCACGCGCCCGACGCCGGTCGCCAGCGGCGTCATCAGCACGCTGCGAATCAACTCATCCTCCTTCCCGCCTGCTGCCCTCACGGCGCGGTTGTGGTTATCCACGGCGCAGAGCAGGCTCCACACGCACTCATACACCACCTCGCGGTCCCACTCCGTGTCGGCGGGCATCCTCATCGTCGGGCACAGCGCGACGCGGCGAGCGCCCCACACGTTCCGGGTGGACCGGGCGCCAAACTCCTCCGGGATTTCGAGGAGGGTGCACGTACCGGGGGGAGCGTAGCCGCGCCAGCGCCGGTAGAGTTCTGTTTGTGCGGCGCGGGTGAGGGCGAGGTAGTCGTCGCGCGGGGAGAGGGCGCGGGAGATGGCGTCGTCGAAGGCGCCGTCGAGACGGCCGTAGGAGTTGGCCGGCGAGACGATGGTGTCGAACTGGACCGTGTCGGGCAGGGCTGACAGGGAGCACTCGTGGAGGTCGAGGGAGACTGAGGACGGGAGGCGGAAGGAGAGGCGGGCGGTGTGGAAGGCTTCGGCGCAGGACTTTTGCATGCAGAGTAGGTGGATTTTGGGGACTGGTGAGGGAGAGTCGGACGTCATGGTTTCTGTCTTTTGATTTGGTTTTTGTTTGCGTGGATTGTTGTAGGTGCGGTGCGGACGATGAGAAGACCTTCGTGGGCGTTGATGGGCTCTTGTAAACCCGGTCGAAAGAGCGCTGACGTCTGCCTGGTTAGCAGCGAGCGAACACTGCCACAGTGGCCTCTGATCCTGAGCTTATGGGGCAACTAATAGTAACCAAATGCCTAGAATAGCAAGAGAGTTGGGATGACGGAAGGCTATTGCCGGTAAAAGCCTATCCAAAGTACCAAGCAGCAAACCCAAGAGTACGCCCCCAAAATAGAATGGATGCATACTGGGAGTCAGACACCACCAGATGTGACGAACACTTGGGAATGAACAAAAAGTAGATCATAAAAGACAAAACTATTCCGAAACCGAGAATCGAACTCGGGGCTATGCCTAACCTCTCAAGGTCATGAGAGGGCATCATGTTGGCCACTACACCATATCGGATACTGACGTGTAACAAGGTTACTATCAATCCTAAGACCCTTAGCGTGGGGGCTCGCACATTCGCGTCCAATCACGTCACCGCTCACCGCCCGCCCGCGCGATTTGGCCCGGGGATTCCCCGGCGGTCTGCTTCGCGCACTCCGCCGGCGGGATATTCGGCGTGCGAGATAGCTAGCTTCTGGAAGCTCGGCACATTTTCACTCACAGCCCATCAGCAAATCCGACGATCACCATGGCGCATCATCCCTCCTTCACCCTCGCCGGACTTCGTAAGTGACAAAACCCCGAGCCATTGTGCATGGAACTCTCTTCATCTCAGCACGCTGGTTTACTGACTGCGTTCGCAGTGGCCGTCGGCGGCACCGCCGGGTTCCTGAAGACCCAGTCCAAGCCCTCGCTCATCGCTGGCCTCGGTCTCGGAGCCGCGTACGCATACTCTGGTAAGTCAGGATAATGCAATCGACGCGCACTTTCCCCCCGGAACGTTGGACGCAGGCTGAACCCCAGGTCTAGGGTACCTGCTCAAGGAGAACAAGGACTACGGCGCGGAGCTGGCTCTGGGCAACAGCATCGTCCTTCTCGGCGCCGGCGCCTCGAGGGCCATCAAGACCGGAGGGAAGGCGCCCGTGCCGCTGGCGCTGACGACCGTGGGCCTGCTGGCCACATTTTACTACCAGAAGAAGTACCGGGAGTTCACGTATGGGGTTTAAAGACCCGTGGGGAGAGTTCTGCTGTGTACGATAGGCCGACGAATGTGGTCGCGGGTGCCACCGGGTGAAAATGCTTTTCCACTCCACGTTTGACGAATTGCTTCAAAAGCTTCGCGATGCCTACCGACCGAGTCTTACCCTTCCGCAACTGTCTTCGCAATTGAAACCGATGCGCCACCCACCAATTGGCATCCATGACGATGCAGTAGCAAGAGACTCCCGCCGTCTTCGCGGCGTGGGAGCAGACGATGCGAGCCTGGCAAGCTGGCAGCTATCCCACACGCAGTCGCCCGGGCAGGGCCAACAGCCTCTGGCGAAACCCATCTTCCTCGGTATTTTTCAAGCCATGTCCATGTCATCCTCTTCGATTTTTCGATTGCAAGCCGTCCCAGTCGTCAGGCACCGGGTGCTGGGTTGCGGGTATTGGCACGGTCGCCGGATCGGAGTGATCTCCAGAGGGAAGTTGCTGGGCTTCGGCTTTCGTGGAAAAGAGCTGGCCTATTAACGACATAGTCAGGTCTTCGCATGCATAAAGAAGTCACAGATCGGCCATGCTAGGCGCGTCGTGGGCGGGAAGCCTCGTCTCCAGCAATCGCAGCCGAATCTGATGATGAGGCCGGTGGGATGACGCTATCAGCGACACGACAGCGATTCTCAGCTGGTGGTGGGGGTATGGTATTCCCCTCCGCGGCTAAACCTCGGGCCCACTGTCACACTGTCCCGGACCCCTCCGTCGGCTGCTAGCGGTTCACATCGGCAGCCTTTCAAAGCTTATGGGTGTCACAAACTCAATTGCAGCAAGAGCCTCAAGCCAAGGAGCAGCAGAATCGATGGCGTTACGAAGTCATTCTTCAAAAAGTCTATGTGGTGAACAAGGGCCATATCGACAAGACATGACGCCAACTTATATCGCAGAATTAAGTGGTCCAATGTCCATTTTCTCCCTCACATCGTGCTCACCTTACTCACCAACTCCCGAAGCAAGAGCTTACTTAGTAGGGAGTTTGGCCATAACTAGCGCAATGTCAGTCAATATCGCAGCCTGGGGAGCTCTGGGAAGGAAATACTCACACGTTGCCTGCTGGCGAGTAGCGGGCCACTACGTACGTCCTCCCATCTCCAGAGTTTGCGATAGCCATGCCCACCTCCTCGGTTTCGTGCCAGACCGCTTGAGCTGCGTGACAGTTAGCTTCACGGCCTCTTCCAAACAACCGCATCAGTGCCTGTTGAATGACTTACTGTAGTGTCCATAGTCTTCGAAGGTACCCTTGGGGCTGGACTCCGGGATCGGCTGTCCGTCGTAGAGGGTGATCTCGTTGAGCCACCAGGTCGTCGCGGAGGTGTAGGGCGGGTCAGAGCTACCGAAATGGTAGTACAGGTTCTCGCCCTGCGAATCGTTCTCCTCGTCGTGCTCGAGGCCGCCGATGGCGGTCAGCTTCTCCGCGTACACCTGCGCGTCCGCGGCGAGCTCGGCGCTCCATGCAAGCGGGGCGTTGCCGACCGCGCGGCGTGCGGCGTTGTGCATGTCCAGGGCCTTCTGCTGGTCTGGGTTGAGACCCGGCACGGGGGCGGCCGAGGACGACTCGGCCGGCGCGGCGACCGTGGACGAGGGCGTTATCGAGACCGGCAGCGACGAGGAGGAGGACGACGACGACAGCGTGGATGTCGTCCAGGTCCTGGACAGCGAGATGTTGAAGGACGACGAGACGTTGGCTATGCTGACGGTGGTCGTGACCGTGGCCGTTGATGTGAGGAACGACGTCGTGATCAGTGCCGGGCTGCCGACGGCCGTCGTGGGCAATGCCGTGGACAATGTCGTGGACAACACCGCGACGTCGCCGGCGACCTGGCTCGCCAGGAGGGCCACCAAGCCCGTCGGAGCGAGAGGGAAAATCATTTTAGAAGGTCGTTGAACGTGATCACCGGGATGCTTGAGATTTCTTTTCTTTTTGCTTTCCTTTTTTGTGGACGGACCGCGTGAACGAGAGGAAGAATCGAATGATATGGTCCCTGCCAGAGAAAAACCCCAAGAATTACGCGCTCAAGATGTCAAGTGGGGATGCGGACACTTTGTGTCAAGGGAGAGTGAGCCACAGAACAAGATGAGGAAGCCAGAGGGAAATTCCCGCGACTGTCAGAGATGCCACCTCATCTTTCATATATACCAAAGTGCTCGACTCTGGCGTTCCTCTGGTTTGAAGTCTTGGATTTCTTGCATTTCTTTCCATCCCCCCCACTGCCGTCCCGAAGGAGTCAGCGCGGGAGACTTGACCGTTTTCATCCGGGGGACTGGACCCGAGAACATTGGCCATTCTTTGATGCGCAAGCCACGACATCAGCTAATTGAACAATAAGACACGAATGTCTCGCCGGGCGGCATTTGACAGTCCTCAGCCTCGACCGATCTAGCCTCTTGAGTTTTACCTTTTTTCTTTGTCGGCCCTCCGAAACAATAACCGGGGTTGCTTTGGGACGATCTGACGGGATCTGCGAGCGGACGGCCGCTGGAATCGAAAAGGAGCTGCCGCACGCCGTCTCGCGGGTTCTTCCTAGCTGGCCTTTTTTTGACGTGCTCTTGAAGCGGGGACGCATCGCCGGAATCCGGCGATGAGCCTCGAGCCATCTACCGCCCCTCGATGAAAGATGCGTTCCCTTGCGAGATGCGGCTGCCCCTGAGTGCCAAGCTGCTCTGCATTCCGCATTCCCTTATCTCCCCGTCAGTGGCTTAAAAGGACGGCCTTTCATGTGCTCTGCAGCAGCAGTGAGGGAAATTGGAAGGAGTTCTTGTCTCTGGTTTCACTGGTATGTAAGGGGCGCAGGTATGCAACCTTGTTTCCCGGTCATCTCTTCTCCACCTTGGCGTGTTGAAGATGTTTTTTTGCTTCTTGCGCATATAACCTCATGGATAAAGCCAAGGATCATCTCTCTTCCAGACAGGTTGGCCGCGTTTTCTCTTGATCGACGTTTAAAACCGGCCGTCTCGGTGAGAAGAGGCATCTCATCACTCATGACGACTGTTGGACGGAATGATCGCTGCGATTTTCTGCACCATGCTAACCACTCTCTGACGGTGCATCGGGTCAGGAATGTGAGCCTCGGATGACCAGATCACCGCATACCATGTTCGTGACCCGCGGATCGGTGCGGGGGAACTGGTCCGTCTTGGGACATACCACGGGAGCTTGGTGACCACAATCCACAATATCAATCTCTATGTGGTGCAGGTCAGGCAACGTGAGCCAGTTGCCACGTTGCTTCGGAAACTGTTGGGCAGGGCGACAGACAGAGCGCAATTGACAAATGACTTGAAGCTATTCCTATCCTACCATAAATCAATCCTCCTGTGTCACACGTTGGATATGTGTTGCGTGGGGGCCTCATCAAGAGAATGCGTTATGCAAGAAGGCCTCAGCGTCAGTGATTCTGTAAAAATCGACATGATAACCACGGCGGCGAACCAGCTGCATTCGGAGCCTCGCGGCGTTTAAAAGGCGTCACTTCAGGCTGGCATCGGATCGTAAGCTGGCTGAACTGTCTCAGCCAGGTTACACAGACTCAAAGATCTCGCACAAATTCGTCAATGAGGTCTTTTTTTCAAGTCTACTGCTGTTCTTATCAAACACGTGCGATGAGGGAAGCCTCCGTCTGGGCCACAGAAATCAGCGGGTACAGATGCGCTTCTTTTGCGGCTGAAATTGAGTGAGGTTCGGAGCTCAAGCAAGTTTCCTAGACCTGGTACGGGGCGTCAGCCAAGGTGGAGGAGTTCAACCTTTTTGCTGTCTTGAGCTGATTGTATGGCAGTCCGCAAGTCTGCAACCAGGCGGTTAGGTTAGTCTTCTGAGTCCCGCGACTTTATGTTTATAGACCCGAGCCCTTGGGACGGATTTTTAAGAAGCAGTGTATCTTGTGTTTTGTCTTCAAACTCGAGATAAAGACACCAAAACTGCCGAGAAGTGAGCAGCCGTGGTATCCAGGTGCTCCCTCCTTGACGGTTGCCCAACGACCAGTTTTACCTGGGATATACGCGCGAGAGACTTTTGCCACCCATGCTCTTTACTGATTGGTGCCGGTCCTTCTGTAAAATCGACGTGGCAAATATAAAGTCCGGGAACTCTGCCTTCTATCGTTGTAAATAGGTAGCCTGGACATTGTTGGTTAGATTGGTTAGATGGGAAGCCAAGTGGACCGAGCGTCGGTTTGACTTTACTGTCGACCTCCAACCAACTCCAAGCTTTCAGGTACCTAACCACCGACCGGGTACAATGTAAAAAGCAACTACAAAAAATCAAAACGACGCATTTCAATGTTGCCAGAAACAAAAAATTGATCAGTGGGAGGCTTGAACTCCCGGCCTTGGCATTACTCAACATGTGAGGTCACATATTAGTACCACGCTCTAACCAACTGAGCTAACCGACCAGTGCTGATTGGATACCAGTGGATCCGATGCTGTAAAACGCCGACCAAGGCCTTGATGATGCGTGATATCTGCCTGCTGGAGTCTCTGTTGCCTAGCGTTTTTCTCATTTCAGAGCCCTTGTGACTCCAAGCTGGCCGGGCACATTGGGTCGAGAAGATGAAACCAATTGCAATTTCCGAGTTGCCAACTGGCTTCACCAACCTGTAGCAAGCCCAGTGGTGGCGGAGCAATTGCACAATCGGAGCCGTTCTACGGAAGCTTCAGGCTCGATTAGGCAGTTGCGGGCGATACATGCTGGGTACTAGAGGCCTGTTTCCCTCTAAACTCTGCAACTCTCCCCTAGCACGCACGCGAAGTCACCTTCGATGCAAATGCAACTCTACCGTTTCTCTGCACGTCTAAGCGACGGGACTCTGCGTAATAAGAAGCCAAGAGTTGGTTGGCTTGTTCGGAAAGACCGCTGTTTCCCCGCAAGTTCTTCACTTAGCCTCGGGCAACGAGACTCTCACACGGGCCGATCATAGGCTCGTCGCTCAACGGGGTTGGGCAATGTTTCAAGCACGCCCAGAATTTGAGCTGCCTGCTGTAGTGTACTTGGCACGCGTTGAGACGATCTGGAACGAATGAGGTAGTAACACGGCAGATCGCTTGCTACCTTACTTGGCCGTTAAGATGCACTACCACCATCCAGCTCAGAGTGGTTGCTGGACCGTCACTACCTACCTACCTAGGTAGGTACTTCATGCTATGTAGTACATCTCGCTGCTGGCGGGGTCTCTCGCCGGTACCCTCTCTTTTCTGCCCGTGCCTTCTCTGCCGTACTTGTACCCTCACCTGTACCTTCTTTTTTTCACTCGCATCATCTCTCTCTTAATCGTTTCTTCTATCTCTCCATTCCATCATCTTATTTCTTTTTTCTCGCACCTACCTTGTCGTTCAACGATGGAGTCAGGCATCAACGAACAAGCCCAGGCGAAGGCGAAAATGGAAAGCACTGATGTTCCCCAGATATCGGACACGTGGAAAAAGGACCAGATCCCAAACTCCGAGGAAGCAAGCGACCGGCTTCAAGTCACCGGCCTCGAGGTTAGCTTGTCCTTTCCCACGACGATGACGGTTTCTTCCTGATTCGCTGCTGACGATCCTCGAAGCGCTACATAAGCCACTCCGCCTCTGCCAACTTCGGCGTTATTATACTGGCCTCTTGGGAGTCGTTCGCCGTCACCTTCCAGTTCGCGCTGGCGAACGGCGGCCCTGCCTCTATGTTCTACGGCTCCATCCTCGCGGGTCTCGGAGCGTGTGCCGTCGGCCTCTCGTTGGCAGAGCTCGCCTCGATGTGAAGCCTTCCTAGCCGTCTTCAGGTACGTGCCATGAAGGCCAGCTAACGTGGGGTTTAGAGATCCGACGGTTGGGGCCCAATATCGCTGGTCGGCCAACCTCGCGCCCGCGGCCAATAGGTTTTGGGGTTTGCTGCAGGGTACGTCTGCAGCCGTTGCCTTCGATTCAGTCTTCTGATCCTGCCCAGGCTGGATCACGACGGCCGCGTGGTGCTTCGCCTGCGGGGGCCCCCCTTCCATCCTGGCGAACATGATCACCTCGCTCGCCGTTTTCAACAACCCGACGTACGAACCCGCGAGGTGGCACACGAGTCTGGTCATGGTCGGAACCATGGTGCTGCCATTTTTGTGCAACCTGTGGTTTCGAAGATTCCTCGATGCTTTCGAGATCGTCGGCGGCATTCTTCACGTCGCCCTGTTCGTGGTGTTCGTTGCGGTCCTCGCCGCCCTGGGCCAGCGAAGCAGCACTGACTACGTCTTCCGGACGCTAACTTGGGATGTGTCGGGATGGAACAACCCTGGAGTCTCTTGGGGGCTTGGACTGCTGACTGTGACATTTTCTGTGACGGGTTTCGACAGTGTCATACACATGAGTAAGTTCCAAGAAGGACAGCCAAAGACACCAAGGTCGTTGACATGTTTGACAACTAACCATCTGTGCCCAGGCGATGAGGTGAAGAAGGCCCGAACTCGGGTCCCCCGAAGCGTGGTTCTTGCGTGCACCATCAACTCGGCGATGCTATTCGTATTTGTAACAGTCCTACTATCCTATATCGGTCCCCTCGAAACGACGTCCACCGCGTCGCTCCCCCTCATCTACGTCGTCTACCATGCGACCGGCTCCAAGACCGCCGCGAACACACTCGTCTCGCTCGTTGCCGTCGTCATATTCCTTGCCCTATTCAACATGTTGGCGTCCGTCTCTAGGCTCGTCTGGGCGTTCGCAAAGGACAACGGACTGCCCTTCTCCAGCTTCTTCTCACGCGTAAAACGCCCCCATTCCCCTAATCTACAGCAAACCCTCGAGCATCCTCAGACTAACCATTGTCTTTCCCAGGTACAACCGCACTTCAAACTCCCGATGAACGCCCTGCTTCTCCTGGTCATCGTCGTGGTCTGCCTGTCTCTCGTGTACATCGCCTCAGCCACGGCGTTCAACGCTCTCATCTCCCTGCAAGCCCTCGCTCTGCACGTCTCGTACTTCCTACCGATACTGTTTCTTCTATTGCGGAAGCTGAGGGGGCCGTCGATATCCCCCGGGCCATTCAGACTGGGAAGCCCGGGCATTCCGATCAACCTCTTTGCCCTGGCCTATCTGGTCTATGTCGTTGTCTGGATGCCATTTCCGCAGGTCTTGCCGGTCACTAGCGACAATATGAACTACGCAGGGCCCATTTTCGGCGCCGTCCTGGCAGGAGCACTGATTCACTGGTTCGTTGGAGGGCGCGAGCAGTTCCGCGTGCCGGTGACAGGATACGAGTAGCTTGGCCTGGGAATCCACGAGGGTGTTCGCGTTCCATTTACGGATATGATGGTTGAGGACGTTCTCAGCGATATGGGACAACGAATCTTTCAAGTCTCTTTAGTCTATGTACATCTTTTGGCTTGCACCTTCCTATTACGGTATGTCCTCTCTTTTGGCGACTCGTTTCCTAACCTTTATCGGCACGGGGCTGGCAAAGGCGTGCGTTCCAAATGGCAACGTTCTATGTCTATGTGTCGACGAAACCTTTCTGGCGCCTTCTACATCAATAAAATCCACCTCGAAGTCCTGTAGGAGCACCAGAACCGAAGTCAAGACCGTGGCCCTGGCGAGCGTCTCACCAGGACACCTCCACGCGCCCCCGCCAAAGGGAAACCAGTGCCCCCGAAGCCCGGTATTCACGATCCTGGCCCTGGAGTCGTCGTCAGCAGTCTTTGGGGTAGATCCCCTCGCGGAGATGTTTGCGCGAGCGTAAGCCGCTTTGGCACTCCGGAGCGGTCCGCTGGCTGGGTCGTCTGGGTACTCGAGGAACCGCTCCGCCCAAAAGGAGTCGACAGGGTGCTCGGGGCCACCGCCCGCGACGACGACTCCTTCGTTCCAGAAAGAAGAGTCCAGACCGCCGAGCCAGCTCGCCGTCATGGTGATGCTGCCAGACTGGTGCGAGGCCAGCCCGGGCATCGCGTTTGCACGGCCGATAGCGCCGGCGAGGTGCAGCCGGAGCGTCTCCCTGTATACCGAGTTGAGAAGCGGGGTACTTGAGAGCTTCAAAATATCGGGCGCTGAGGAAGTACGGTGGAGGCCGTGGAGAGAGAGCTCCTGTCTCATCCGGCGGGTAAGGGACTCGTCCAGGAGCGCATGAAGAACCATCCACGCCGTGGCCGGGATGGTGTTGGCGGTGGTCCTGTCAGAACATCATGTTAGCCAAGTCAGTAAGGAATGGGCAGGGCTCTTACACAAACAAATAGCCTAGCATAACGGATGCGATGCCGTCATTAGAGAACCCCATCTTCTCGTGACGCTGGACCATTCGCCGGACGTAACGCGTGCCCCACACCGGTTCATAATCGCAGTCGTCGAGGTCGTCATCAGACAGGTCGATGCGAGAGTTACAGAAAGACCGCCAGGCGCGGAAGTTGTCCAACATCCTGTCCCGCGCCCTGTAGTGCGAGGGGAACAGCCATCGGGGCAACCCACGCGCGACAACGGGGAACGCGTCGTAGAACGCCCAGAAGTCCTCGCAAAACGACGGACGGACAGAAAATACGGCCTCGCCGTAGATGGCCTCGACCTCGGCCCTGAAGACGGCGTTTCTAACGAGGCTGTACAAATCCGGCAGCTGTTCTTGGGTTGTGGGGCTCTTTAGGGGCCGCGCGAGCTCGCACCGTAGGTTGCCGTGGAATCTGCCCATGATGTCCGCGAGGCTGTCGCCGGTGAGAAACCGCGCGAAGTCCCGCCGCTGGTGCTCGATGATGCGCCTCGACGGGTCCGGGTGACTTGTCCTGTAGCCCTCGCCGTGGCGGTCTTCGAAGTTCGAGATGTGGGCGTGGTCGAAGACGGCAGATTCTCGCGGTGTTAGACCGAAGAAGACGGTGAGCGCGTCGAAGAGACCCGGGACTGGGACGGAGTCTCGAGAGTTTCGGAACATTCCCCGGACCCCCTCTCCGGGGAGCGCGATGCTGAGGTTCCGTCCCGGTAGGGAGAGCGGCACCGTACGGCCTCGGAAGCCATCTCTGAGATGGGAGGTTAGTCGTGTTTCTGCAGGATGAGTGAATAGAGGGCCGTGTTACTTACTGGAGACGGCGGAGGAACCGCTCGGCGTCAAACACAATCGAAAGAGTTTCGCCTATGACTGGCACTCTGGATAGAGATATGCCGCCGAGCGGCACCTTCCAGCTCTTGGATCGACTGACCTCCGGACTGCGGCGGACGAGGGCAAGGCAGCACGCCGTGGCAAGGGTGAGAAACAGAATGAATGCTTGTACAAGCAGCTGCTGGAAGAACTGGAGTGGCTCATGGCTGGCAAGAGCACGCTGGTGAAGGAGTTGGGCAAGCATTGGCGACTAACACGGTGTTGCAGACATAAACATCGGGGCCAAAGAACAGGACGGTGGCGGATACCTGCATCGATCGATGGGCGTAACACAACGTCGGGCCGCGGGCCTTTTAAATGTGCAGATGGGAGAGACAAACAAACCTCGATTCAAGATAGACGATTCTCTCCTTCCCGAAAGGCTGGCTCGGCGCCTGGGCGTTTGTTGCCAATTTCGTCGACACGAGCCGGGGAGTCGGGCTCGGGCTGTGATGATTCGTCAAGTCTGTACTCAGTTCCATGGTTGGTGTCCACGGTTGGTGCAGCCTCATGCAGTTGGTGCTAGAATGTTTGGGCCCTGGCATCATTTTGCCGAGACAGAACCTGGGATGTGCGCACTACTTTCCACCCTTTCCGCCGCCCAGCCGCAAGTTTGGGGGTCATCACGTCCCTCGGACTGGGGCGCCAATGGACAGTTGGAAGGCCATGAGACCGAGAAGCATGTGAATACGACCTTGTAACCGCCAGCATCACAACCAACAGGAAGGGGACACGAAAGGGAAAGCACACACACACACACACACACACACCGCCCCCATCTCTATTGTCTCCAAGGCGTCATCTCTCTCCTAAATCGGGCCGTTGGATTTACCCTGGCGGCCGCTGAGAGCAATATGGGAACCGAGTCGCGATGCTGTGAGGCTTGCAAAGTCGTCAGGTGATTGGAACGCATTCCCCCGTTAGCCCGCTTGCGTATTTTTATCGCCGTTCATTTTTCGTCTCTTGCCTCTCGGGCGCCGGCAAATTGTCGAGTAATAAAGCGACGATCCTTCGTCACCGCCACAATCGGTATGTCGTATCCTGCCTATCAGCCTCGCCCGGTTCTAGACGTGATGAGCGCAGCAAACAACATGCACGTTTGCCCGAGGAGCCCGCATGGATCTGCAATGCAGAAAATATCTCTCTGCCCACGTAGGGTAGGTGGATAAATCGTCATATCCGATCGCGACCTTGGACGAATGTAGCTAGTTTCCGCCCCCCTCCAAGGGCTCACTCATGCTGAGGATTCGCATCTATCTGCGGGAATGGCGTCGGGACAGCCTTGTGGGTCCTTCCTGCGTAAGCAGGAGAGAGACGGAGACAGGCACAGAAAATGAGATGGGCAGTGAGAGGAGAGCATAGCGAGAGAAAGAGGAACAGAAAAAGAACGGGAAGACACTAAAAGAGATAGACCAGGAGCAACGGCCCGGCTTACACGTTGCGGTTGTTGACTGGATCGTCGTGTCGATTCCACATGCCTTGGTCTGCGTGGTACAATGTTTGCCTACTTTGGGCGTAGCATGAGCCGCTGAATGGCCCGGACGTCAACAATATTCCACGCGCGAGGCAGACCGCCACTTGTGGTTCCAACCAAGTCAAAAAAACAGATACATGAGGTGGTCAGTTCTACAAATCATAACTTTTTTGATTCTTGAAATTTATTATTTATTGGCCGTCGTGGATAGTGGTTGGTGGACGGCTGTCTCTCTGTTGTTCGCTTACTAACCAGTTGGCACCGTGGCAACACTTTGGGACCTTTCGTAAAGCGATGTATGGCCTGGAGTCACAACCTCCAAGTTCAGCGTTCCCCGCGTTTTGTGCATAGGTTATGTTATACTGTATACTTAGTTACTGCGGTGCACCTATCTACCAATAATACAGTGTACATACCTTACAGCGAATGCAATCAGGCAGCAATGGGGGTACACATATCTTCCCTCCTCGAGATCCAGTTAGCGTTCGTTCAAGAAACAACACCATCGTAATTGGCATCATATCGAACCTCGCATCATGGCTCGCGTCAAGAGAACGGCGCGGAAGAGTGTGAAAAATCTGATAAGCTGGACGCGGTTTCACCTACCACGAGATCAAGAGTGGCCGACTTGGTCTGTAAACCACGATGATGTCCACGTAGGTCCACTTGCGGGCGTGGAAGGTTGGTGGACTGCATCGCTGGGAAGAATGGTCGACAACCCCGAGGAGGCTGTCTACATCATTGGTGAGTGCTACCTCCATCGGAGACTGGTGGTGGACTTCCTGACCGATCTTGTTGTACAATTGCGCAGAATGGACTTCGCTGGATGCCTTGAAGAAGTTCCAGTCCTCTCCAGCATGCACCGAGTTTCTGCGGAACCTCCCCGAACACGACAACTCACAAGCCTCTGTTGAGTCCGGCTCAGCACTGAGCCGCCTGACCGTGGATGATACCTCTTCCTCATCATCGCCAGCGGCGTCGCGCTTCCTCACTTTCAAACACGCCCTCGAGGGGGCCCCGACGCGTGAGGTGGAAGGCCGCGTGACCCTCACCGCCTTCATGGTGCCGGGCAAAGTCGACAACGTGGCGTTGATGTGGCATGACCATTTCAAGGGCCCGTTTGAGACCTTTATCCCCCGCGGCTCCGCGTTCATGGCCCACGCTAGCGGGTTCCGATACAGCTGGGCGTCCGTGTGGTTCTGGCTGCTCACGGAAGACCGCTGGGTGGAAAAGACGTTTGGGAAGCTGGGAGACGACGAATCACAAGGCCGGACAATCTTCTGCCGCTTCCAGCTCTGGCCGTCCAAGTACGGCGCCACCCCGGAGCACGAGGCGGCTTCCGCGGCAGACCCGCAGGCGAGAGAGTCGTGGACCCGGGCCGCGGCACGGGTGATGCCTCCGGCCACGGCCTGGGCGCAGGAGCGTTGGGACATTCGAGAGGTGCCGCGGTTTTACCCGCCCGAACCCGAGTTTGATCCGGAAGAGGATCCCGAATATGCACGAGAGCAAGAGAGACTCATGAAGGAGTATCTCGAATTCCA
>WIGN01000425.1:0-31070 GCA_014235955.1 Colletotrichum sojae
GAACTTACCGGTTGGGTTGAGAGGGTACTTTGTGGCCTCCGAGATCGACTTTAGGCGGACGATGCCGATGGCCGTGGTGCTTTGGGAGCGGTCCCCGTCAGACAAGCGCGAAGCAGAACAATTTCCCCGATGAAGAATTAACTCACAAGATTCCCATGCCGAACATGAGCGTGACGCCGAACTTCCTACTCTTCTTCATGTTCAGGCGCCACACCTGCGTGGCCGGCAGGATGAGAAGCCAGACGTCCAGCGCTATGAACACCACCCCCTGCACCGTGCCGAGCTTATCGATCGGCAGGCAGTGGTCGCTGCCGCCGCCGTTCCAGAAGGTCCAGGAAAGGTTGACGGGGATGCACCGGAAGACTATGATAAGGAGGAAGGCTGTCCAGACTAAGGCATTGAAGGCGTGGGTTGCCCAAAGGACGATACGGAACGTGCGGCTTGGAAATATTCTCAGATACATGAACAGGATGGATGCCCTGATCGCTGTCAGGGTGATGAAGTATTGTATCTGACAGGCGAAGAGCATCTATGGTGCATCAGCTCGCCAGCCTCGAGTCGGGCAGACCCCGGAGAGTGTGAGATAGGATTGGGACCGATAATACCTGGAAGGTTTTGGTAACATTTCTCTCCGGAAGCGTCCAGAGATTCCTCCCAGCACCGAAGGAGGCCCCTGAACGCCGAAGGTATGTTAGCAAAGAGCGGTAGGACTAATTCCGTGCCATGCTGGAGACAATGCACTCACAGATGTAATCTGACGCGGTCATGCCCAAGATAAACACCTGGTTACGCGACCTTGTCAGCCGGGATATTATACCCGCTTTCGTGGCCAGAATGGCCCCGGACATGCGCTCACATATGCCACGACGATGGTTGTATCGTCCGCCCCCCAGACCGAAAGACCGGCCTTTTTGACCACCATGCGAAGGACGAACGAGAGCGTAGGCAGCAGGACGAATAGGGTGACTCGTGCAGGGATGGTCTTCGGGTACTCGTCGTTGTTGGGGTAGCCGCAGGCCGTCCAAGTGATGTTCTTCGTGGCTACAGGCTCATCATCAGTAGACGGAACGTCCCGGAGTTCATTGGACGGAGAAAACCCTCTTACCCAGTGCGTCTTTGAAGGTGCAGCTCCCCAAGGTACAGCCTTCGACGACCTCTTGAAATTCATGGCTGGGACATACGCAGCTCTCGTCGATGACGGAGCAACTTGCTACCTTGGAAGCGGCCATGATACATGGGATCTGTGAATAGCGTCAAAGCTGGATCGAGGAGACGGGTTGGCAAATGATGGCGTGGCGCCCTGGGTGTCCTTACGGCGCAGGCCGGGTTATCGCCGACGCGATATTTCTGGGCAGCCGAGATGGTGGCCGAGGCAAGCATGAGGACCCATATCGACCTCATGGCTGCGGTCGAAACAATGATTCGGTGTCTCGGCGGTCGGGTGTCGATATGCGAGCTTCGGGAGTCTCCTGTCGTCCTGAAGTCTCGGAAAACTGGAAGCGCAGGCGTTTGACGACGCCGAGCCCTCTCACACCATCGCGATGATACGATGAGGCGGTGTACAGAGAAAGGAAGTTGACAGGGGGAAAAAGAAGAGAGAACCCAGAATTCCGGGCGGAGGCGTCTTCAAGCTGCTTTTTTGGCGCCAGAAAGAGCGTTCACTAGTCAGCCTATGGCTTCCCGGGGGAGCGGCCGCTCGGGAAGCACACGTGCAGATGGCGACGACGTTCGCAGAACCCAGCCAAAGCTAGACCTTTATTAACTGACTGGAATCGAGCCCATTCCCACTGCAGGGCACGACTGCAAGCCACCCAGCTCGCAAGCATGGTACAGCGGACCGAATAGAGGCTAGCCTGGCAGGCTTGTGCGATTTGGGAAAAGATCCGAAAGACCGGTTTCGGGATTCTGGCACGGGAGCTACAAAGGCGGGAGCGAGAATCTCTGCAGCCATATTCTTGTTTTCGATGGCTCGGAACGAAGTTTGAATTTGGCAATATTCGTCTGTCCGGCGCTGCCACAATGGCGAGGGCGTTCGGCCCCCCCCCCCCCCTACGGGCCGAGACACCGTGCCGGCTGTGTGGTTTTGGGCATTTGTACGCCAGCGTTCCCGCTTCGGTACAAAAGCTTTCCTGGCCATTACCGGTTTGTCGTTGCCGGGCTTCCGTTACTGAAATATGACTTCACGAATGGCGGACGACGGAACGGCACCGGGTTATGTGGGCCCAGGACACCGCCTCGGGGGAAGAGCGGGCCCCCGTGTTCCGGGCTCCTTCAGCTCAAGATCCTTTGGTTGCTTGCTTGCCTATCCGCTTCTACCCGCAGATCAACGGTCGACACTGCAAATACCCTGTGTCCCTGAACCTTTAGTGCTGCTGTGTTGCAAAGAAGAACCATGTTTTCTTCTATTTACCTATGCCCACGTTGCAAGAGCAAACCCCGAGCGGATATCCCCGCGCGCATGAACCTGCCGCCAAGCATCGAAGCGTACCAAAGAACCAAATGTCTCCTCTCTCAGTCTCTCAGATTCTGACCGTGCTTTCCCCTCCATGTGCTTTGGGGGCAAATAACAAAGCGGGAAGGGAGAAAGAGAGTCCGAGCGGAGGCGAGGCGCCATGGTGATGCACGCGAGGGGAGTTGCCGCATCCTTCGTCACAGGAGCCGCTTCAGTCGACCAACTCTAAACGCAGTGGTTTTTTAAGGCCGGAAAGTCTCCGGCGCCAAGAAGCAAGCGGTCGGAAATCTTAAAATGCACGGATAAAAGCACCTCGACCATGGCTCTTGGGATGAATGTTGGTCATTTTGCTGCAGCGAAGGCTGGCTTCTGTGTTTCTTCTAGCTTGCTGGCTACATGTACGCAGAAGTTAGCCTGCATAGAAGCAGAAGCAAAGCGAGCTAGAAATATGCAAAGCAAGCCTAGGTACTTTACTTCGTTAGGGGATTAGAACTGAGCAGCAGGGATTAGGAAGCTGTTGGTAATTTTGTTTCATCATTAACACTATGTTTGTGCTTGGGTTGGTTCATGCCCTGTAGTCTCTACATGTATCCCTCCCAGACGCGGTGGACGTCTGACGACCAATTCAACGAGCGGAAACAATATTTCAAAAGCCCCCAAAACTCCCTGCGAGAACCGCGGTTCACTCGCCCCTGGTATGCTAGCGACGAAGGACGGGTCCGACTTCCCATCTCCGATGTGAGGCGTGCCCGTTCTTTTCCATGCAGTGCCAACAGGGCCCCGAGTCAGATAATAAACCAGTAAAGACAAGAACATAGAAAGACGTCCCGGTAATTTCTATTCGCACACACATCGCAAGCCCCCAGAGTCATTAAACCAGTTATTATCGTAAATAGCTTCCCTCAAAACCAACTCTCTAAACCAACTCTCTAGTCTTCAGCTGTCTCTTCAGACGTCGTCGACGGTCGCGCTGGGCTTCCACTCCTGCTCAACGTTGACCTCGGGATCGGTCCAGTTGACGGGCTTGTGAATGCGGACCAGGCGGAGGAAGTAGTCCTCGATGACGAGCAGGTTGAGGAGCACGCCGTTGCAGTTCCACGCGATGCCGCAGACGATGGCGCCGGCGACGGCGTCGAGGACGAAGTGGTTCGCCGTCGCGACGATGGCGGTGAGGATGAGGGCCGGGTACGACATGCCGACGGCGACGATGGCGAAGCGCTTCCAGGGGCGGGAGCGGATCGAGGGCAGCGGGAGGGTGGCGACGGTCAGGCCGATGAGGAGGGAGTAGCCGAAGTGGAGGGAGGGCATGGCGGCTATCACAAGGTCAGCGACTGATGATCTTCTCGATTAGAGACATGAGGTTGTCACATACCATACTGGTTGCAAAACTTGTTCGTCGTCCACACGCTGCTCTCGCCATCGGCGCTGTGGACCGTATCAACGAACCCAAAGCTCTTGGCCTCACCGGCATCCGGGCCGTTGTAATCGGGAGCGCTCAGCAGGCGCGGCGGCATGCAGGGCCACAGCGTGAAGACGACGAAGGCGAGCAGGTTGCAGGTGGCCATGGTGCGGCGGCGGGCCTCGTAGAGGGCCGGGCCGGCGGAGCCCCAGCGGACGTTGTCGTTGCCCCCGAGCTTGGCGGATACGGCGCGGCGGCGGCGGGTGGTCGTGACGTAGTAGAGGATCACCAG
Source organism: Colletotrichum sojae (assembly GCA_014235955.1). Taxonomy (NCBI): domain Eukaryota; kingdom Fungi; phylum Ascomycota; class Sordariomycetes; order Glomerellales; family Glomerellaceae; genus Colletotrichum; species Colletotrichum sojae. The sequence goes on from WIGN01000425.1 coordinate 4,144, forward strand.
GAACAGGATGGTGCCGGGGATGTGGATGAAGGAGTAGATGCGGTTGATCCAGCGCATGACGGTCGGCATCTGGAGGAAGTACTGCTGCACGGGGACCTCGACGAAGAGGTGCAGGCGCTGCTCGAGGTGGATGAGCTGCAGGGCGTGGTTGCGGGCGACGTCGACGGTGCCCTCGTTGAGGGTGAGGGCCGTGAAGGCGCGGCCAACCTGGTAGACCTGTTCGCGGGTGGTGGATGTTTAGCAGAAGCTCTCCCGGGGAAATCATGATAGATAGGTCAGTTGTCTTACCCAGTAGATCAGGGCCCAGTACCACGCCTCGACGAGGAAGGGAAACTTGCGCAGCACGCGGCTCAGAAGACGATCCTTGAAGACCCTCGTGTTGGGCGACGACACCAGGCGCTGGTAGCCGAAGAACTTGATGCGGCGCATGCGCCGGGGCGGCTCCTCGTGCGGCGCGAGGGTCGACGACGAGCTCCAGGCGCCGAGGGAGAGCAGCGAGTCCTCCGAGTCCGGGGTCGAGTTGCCGGAGCTCCGGCGGTCGTCGGAGCGCTTGTGCTCGCCATCGTCGAAGTCGGCGGACCCCTTCCACCCGAGGTTGTCGTATGCGTTGGCGCTGCCGGTGTTGCGGTTGAACCAGGTCCCGCCGAAGAGGAGGGTGATGACCACCAGCGGCTCTGCTACAGCCCCGATACCCATCTTTCTTTTTTCTGGTTTCCTGTTTCTCTCTCTCTTCCTACGGTTGGTGCAGTGAGGCGAGGCTGGCGATGGGGGAGGGTTGGTCCGAATGCGGACGAAAACAGCCGATTGTGCGCTCGAGGGGGGGCACGACAATCTGGTGACGACTGTGTGGAAATGCGAAGGGAGTGCACAGAGAGACAGGAAAAAAAACTGGAGGCTTGGCTACGTCCAAGGTCCGCCGGCGCCGCGGTGGTATATGAATGTGCGGGAGGCTCGGGAAGGGCGCGCAGGTCCCGAGGCGGCTGCGGGTGGGATGGGAATCTGACGGACGATGTCCACCGGCGAGGTCCAATGGGAGGACCGGGATGGGGACGAGGGTGCGTGTAAGATATCTGCTGCTTGGCCCAGTTGCGTGAGATTAAGATTATGATCCCGGACGGACACGGGGTGTGGGCGAAGGGGAAGAGAGACGCCTGATGGACTTATGCCTTGAGCGTCTTTTTGCGTGATGATGATTATGGGATGTATGGGGGAGTTGATGTTGATGGGAAAGAGGAAGACGGCCTACAACCGAGATCTAGCGGTCGAGAAGTAAGGCAAAAGGTAAGGCAAAGGGGTAATAAGCGGGAGAACCAACGCGCATCACGCAGCGCAGGCGAACGGCATGGATCAGACGGAGCCGTGGTAATAATAATACCATAGTAATAGACATCGGCACAGTTTACCCTCGAGCCCCAAGGGCTCGGCACAACCCACACGGCTGGACCTTGCAGACAAGGTTGACTTTTCGACGTCTGCTGTGCTGCTGTGCTGCTCTGCTCTGCTCTGTTCTGCATGGCGCAGCAGCACGAGTTTGGTTCCGTCGAAGTGCTGCTCCCCATCATCGGTCTCGTGCGTGTATTACGGAGTATGTCCTCCCACAAACCCGCCGCGGCTGTCCACATCAGCGGGCTCCGCAAGGCTTCCGTCCCCTGGTCCATCCTTACGAGGCCCTACCAGGGCCATCGTTTCTCTCTCTGATCACCGATGGATCAGTGACGGGGCGGGAGCGAGCTCCGACTCTTTTTTTTTTTTGCTGGGCAGGGGGGGGGACACTGAGAAATCTGAAAAAGCTCTGCCTGGGACCATGTCCCTGACGACGAAATTCCGGGCAACGGCGGCGGCCAATGCTAAGGTAATGCCAATGGGCGGACGGTGGATCTCCCCTCTATCAACAGTGGACGGCGAGCTTCTTGGTTGGCACGTTGGTAAGGGGGTGAAGGGGGGGCGAAGCATGGGCTGGGAGCATCCCTGACGTGGACGAATCGCCCGCCAACGAGCGCCAATTGTCATACGGTTTTTTCTTTGCGCGTACAGAGTTACTTTCCCAGGTGCCTAACCGTACCGTACTGCAGGCTTTGCTTTCGCCCTACGTCGCTCGAGTGGCGGTGGTGTTGGTGACGGTAAGAAGAAGGGGTGTGAGTGAATGTATGTGTGTGTGTGTGTGCGGTGGCCAATGGCCTGGGGTGAATCAGAATCCTATGCAGGAGACGAGCTGGAATGTCGCGTGCCACCCCCCCCAAAGAGAAGAGCTCGGAAACGGGTACATGGTAAGATACGCTACACTTCTCTGGCAGCTCGCCGTTTATGTTTCCTTGGCTCTGACTGACATGACTTTTGACTTGACGTGCGAACCGAGCTTGTTTCTTCGCGCTCAGACGGGACGTCCAACCGCGCGGACTCTAACTGCGACTTTTGTTTCTTCTTTTCATGCTTCCAGCCGAGGCTCATTCGCCGTTCTTTCGCTCTTTGGAAGGAATACCGTTTTTCGAGGTCCAACAGAGGAGATCGAAAATTGGGAGCCTCGCAAGCTCGCTCCCATCAGCCCCTACCGCGTATGTATGCGTATGCAAATGCCTAGCGAGAGGAAATGCGGCTCCGTCACTGGACGCGCGCTCTTGGGAGAGTGGACACGAGGATCCTGATGACGGCAGCGGGCAAGGGGGTGTGGGAGATGAACCGCAGACAGGGGGAGATGTGGTATGGTGGGGAGGACATGCATCCGCGACATCCGACAATCCGTCTTGTCATTCTGGTCCGTTCGCCGACCTCCACCATGCTGTGGGTGTTCCGTTGGGCGGGCTTACTGTCAGTGTCGTGTGCTTTCGTGGACGGTGAATGGAAGAGGACATGTTACTATGTAAGGAAGAGAGACATGAAGGCGGACTGCTCCTCCACCAGCCAAGAAGCACCGCGTGTCAGTGAAAAAGGAAGGACTTCGCACTGCTGCCTGATAGTCCCCGCTCTGCTGGTTGCCCCTTTATCTCTCTTGCTGACGGGTTATCCAGCCTCTTGATGGCATTCGGGATTTGGGGCTGGTGGGCGAAATGGGAGTTGCAGTCGATTCGTCGCGCCCGACGAGCACGCGACCGCCTCTGACCGTCCAGCGATCAAAACGAATCAATCAATGATGAGGACCACAGCCCGCCAAGTCCCCAATTGTCGGGAGGCGGGGATCTGGTGGGTGACACTCTCGTGCGGTTCACCGCATCGCCGACCACCACCACACACCACAACCCACCACGGGGCGTCGGGGTGCCTCAACATGCCGCCGCCATGCTGTCTTAGGGAAGAGGTGAATCGCTGTTAAACACCGGCATCTCCTTCTATATCTCTGCGACTGCGAGAAGGAGAAGATTCTCGTTAGCGGGTGGTTCGTTCGAACGCGCCTTACTGGTTGATGGTGGCATGACTGATTGATTGCTTCGGAGAGAGGCCGGGGACCCTCTCAATGCGCCCAGCAAAGGGGTGGGAAAAAATCGACGAGAAAAAAAAAACAACAGAGACCGAAAGAAATGGGGAATTTGTCTTGGCATACATCATCACTCGGTTGAAACATTTTCGCTCGGGCTTCGTCTTACCAACCGAGTCTCTGCACTAACAGCAGACAACAACTAACGGAACAGTTCCCTTCCGCAAAGCAACCCCGGCGCTTGGAGCCAAGAGCTTCGAGTTCGTCAGTCAGTCTTCTGGAACATGATGACTTGTTAGCTGCTCTTTGCCTCATGATATGTTGTCAAAACGACTCTATGTAACCAGCTAGAGATGGTTGTGTTGTTTACATAGTACCCGGCAACAGGTGCTTATTCCCGGCGCAATCCTGCTCTAACCCCCTTCAGGCACAACCGCGTAACCGCGTACTCCGTCCCGGATCGTCGTCGGTTTTACGCGGCTGGTTACGGTCAAATTTACGGGTCTACCGCGTATCTCTCGAAACGGACTACCGTGACGCTGAGGCGGTCCAGCCCTGCCATCATCTCCGGCAGCTACCGAAGGGCTATGTGAGACTAGCCTAGAGTAACTGGACTAGCTTGGAAAAGTAAACAATCGGAAAAATTGTAAGCAAAACAATTAAGGAACTCCATTGATGACATGTTTTCGACCGGTATCACCGCTAGTCCGCTGACCATCGGCGACTGTCTGAAGTCCGGACCCCGGTGGCTAGATAACCTTCTTCCCAGGGCCTGCCGACCGGGTGCCTCCGGATTGCCCGGATGCTCCGGAATGCTACAAAAACTTGGCCGGAGCCCGAGCCAAATTCCCCGAGAGAGGCCTCGGTGTCGGTGAACATGATTCTCCGAATCTCGCTGCCGACCTGCCCAAATTGCAATGATGGACCGCACCGCTTTAGTAAGCCTACCTAGCCGTCGCCTCACTCGAGCATCAGCGAAGCGGCGGCCGACCTCCCTCATCAAGCAATTCGCGGACGATGGTGCCAAGCCGAGATGGCAAGGTCTGCTACGCATCGTGCGAAACTCATGGGGTCGTACACTGCACTGGCTGTGCTCTAACTGGGGATTGAGAACATGTGAATAACTCTGCGTCTCACGACAGTACACTCGGAAGCCCCGGGCCCTGACCCTGACTCTCGTCAACAACCGGTCAAGAACCTCTTGCGACGGAACGACGGAGTGAAGCGATGCTCTGCGTGCAGTCCCCTCCAGCCTCAAGTCCGAGACTGGAGCTGAGGAGCCGACGACATGACAACGAAAGGTTGAGCTGTGTTACCAAGCAACCGCAATATTGAGGCTGGCTGAAGAGCGAAGCACTGAGGCCATTGACATGAGAGAGGGCTCTCTTGTCAGCATCCTTATTGCCTGTCTGGGTCGCGGTCTACTGCGAGAGCGCCTGTTGCAGACTTCTCACCGCCTATTCCGAGACCCGTTGCGTTGTGTGTTGGGAAGCCATGCCGCTGGCTTGGTGAGACATCAGGTTGGGAGGTGGCATTTTGCACTTTCGCAGCTCGAAACAGCATCGACTTTGCCATTTCCGCTACCGACTGCGCCAACTCTCGACAACCTGGAACATTGATCTTGTGAATTCCGTAGGGGGTAGCCGGCGAAGAGGGCAGTTTCTATCCGCAGGCACAAGTCACTGTCACATACCGTCCCTACCACGAGAAGCTACCTATCATCGAGAGCAATCAGGGTTAAGGTTGACAACAGAAATGAGAAGATTCGATGAGTTGGAAGATACTTACGGGTTCCCCGAGACTCCCCCCCCCCCCCCCCCCCCCCCCCCCCCCCAGCACCCTTAAGGCCGTAGACACGATACCGACATGGAGGCTGAGGCTGAAAGTTCGATGTTTCATGCTCGAAGGAGACACATGCAGGCAGACCTGCCAAGCGCGCGGCGCTGTTCATCGTCGGCATGAAAAAGTCTCACAAGCCTCTATGGCGTGGCTTTGCATTAGGCTGAGTTGCCTCGTTGCCTAGGGATGTATGCCGTCGCACATTGAACCTGCAGTAGTGATATATCCGCCTGGCGAAGGATCTGAGGCAGGAGGGCAGGCAGGCTAATCTCAACATAAATCATCTGGACGAACATGACGCCTCAATTTACATGATCTGAAAGGCCTTATAGCGAAGGGTTCCCAAGACCTCATTTATCTCACCCTGGCACTGTTCATCACCAGAACAACGCCATCACCTTCTCATATCACCACTTGTCCCCAGCCACGTACTCGAAATGTAGACTATGCGAGATTATGAATACGTTCCACTCTCGGACCCTGCGAACTGGATCAGGCTTTTTAAGCTTCTTCCCATCAGAGACGATGACGGCCGCACCCTTCGGGGAGAGCTGATCACCTGCCGACGCGACGAAGCGCCGCCGTACTCCCCCGTGTCCTACACCTGGGGCCAGCAAAATGCTTCTTCTACCCTTCTTCTCAGAGATTGGGGGGATGCCAATTGCGGCTGTGACGGGAGTGGTTCAGCAAACAAACCATCTCCAGGCGATGTCCCACAACCGACACCGAGTACAGACACTTGCTCGATTCTCACCTCAAGACCAACGCAGATCGACGTTCCTACCCCCGATCTCGAATGCAAACACACGATATGGCGAAGATTCCCAATAAGACCGAATCTCGAGGCGCTTCTCAGGCGATTCAGCCGTTTGTCTGAGCCCAAGGTCTTTTGGGTCGACGCGATTTGCATCGATCAAGGCAACAACCACGAAAAGGGACATCAGGTTCGGAATATGGACAAAATCTACAAAGGTAGAGACCTCCTCATTTGGCTAGGAGAACCGACGGCAAACAGCGACTTGGCTATCGATCTGACCGAGGCTTTTGCAGGCGGCTGGGGCCCCGACGTCTCGAACACTCCAGAAAAACTCCAAGCTCTGAGAAACTTCTTTGACACCAGTTTGCGACATTCCCCCTCCTGGAAGACTTTTGTCGACCTCATTAGGCGCCCCTGGTTTACACGCCGTTGGATTGTCCAGGAGTTCGTCTTATCGAACCACAAGTACGCTTTCATTGGGGATCGAGAATTCTGCTTCCGCCCCGTCATCGGTCTCTGCCTCCATTTCCAGCGGCTCCCTGGTCTTGCCCACGGCGAGGAACAAATGACGACGTGTACAGAAGCCGACCATACCTCCGGAACCGGGATGCACAGGTTCCCGGCCCCGATTCTGAATTCTGTCGACAATCTCAGTCGGCTATTCTCTATTTTCGACGCAGTAGCGAGGGAGGATCTCGCTGCTCTCACCCTCGAGAGGCTTCTTGACAGCTTCGGGCCCTTCGAGTCTTTCGACCCTAGAGATGGCATCTATGCGTTCCTGTCGATGGCAAGCGATTTACGCGGTACAGAATGGACACCGGACTGTTCAGAGGATAACACGGTCTCGAAAGTCTATGCAAAAGCTGCTAGTCACATACTGAACACCACTAATTGCATGGACATCATATGCCGTCGCGCTCAGGACTATGAGTTTGGTTGCTCAGTGGCTCATCCCTCGAGCTGGATCCCATGGTTTGGGCCGCAGAGGCTTGGGGTTCGCGGGGGCGCTTTCATTCCATCCACGGATACAACACGAAATCTCTGACCACGTTCGGGCAGCCTCTGAGCACAATCAGAAAAGGCCAGACGGGGGCATTATTCCCCGACAAAACTCGAATGCCAGGATTGCGGCGATATGCATGTGTACCACCGCACTTGTGACGGGTACGAAGCCATCATCTATGGGACCGGATACAAATGCCTCGACTGTCCGAACTTTGATTACTGTTATCGATGCGTAGGGCTTAGTACAGCAAAACACGACGCTTCTCACCGGTTTGAGATCTACAACAATGCGGTATATCTTGCTTCAGGCTTTTCCTCCATGACCGGCTCTTCCTTACGCGATAATGGCCTCGCTTCGTACAACTTCGGGTCTCCTTATGGGGACTTCATCCCCCTCTGTTCGGGTGCTTTTCTCGTCGATTCGGTTCAAGGTGTTGGACAGGCAGGCCACGTTACTTACAACGACAGGGGTCTGGGCTTACAGATGCCCATCAGGGCTTGGGTGACGTTGCCGGGAATGAAATCAGTGGGAGGCTTGGATGCCAATGGCAACCTTGGAGAAAGGTTCCTCAGGGCTATTACCGGGAACAGAAGGGTTGTTGACGGTAAAGTCTGTCACATACCGGATGACAATTTCAACCGCTTCAAGCAGGCATATCACTCGAAACAGCGCCCGGCTGAGCAGGACCCAGGCTGTTTGGCCGATTCTATGATGTTCATGGTCTCTAACAGCAGGAGATTCGCCACGACGGAAAATCTTTTGGGGTTTGTGCCGGACGCGACCAGAATAGGAGACCGGATTGCAATCTTTCTTGGATGCTCCGTTCCTGTTGTCCTTCGGGAGATTCCTGGTCTAAAAGTGATGAAATGATACTTGGTGGGCGAATGATACATAGATGGGTTGATGGAAGGAGAGTACATAGAGATCGTACGAGAGAGGAGACTTCTCCTGCAAGCTATCACGCTAATGTAATAGCAACCCATCATTAGAGACCTTTGGTCAGAGTCTGGGGCATCTGTGAGCGAACGTCGCTAGTTGCCTTTCAAGAGAGCTCGCTCTTCAATAATCAACCGGAAAGTGTGAGTGACCGAGATCCGGAGCGACGAGGCTTCTCTTCAGGCTCTCTCTTTTCTACTTTCAGCTGCAGCCTGATTCATCTTGGTGTAGCGTAGCTGACGTCGAGCAGGGGGCCGCTGCGTGTTCTGAGCCACAACAACCGGATTGGCTGGACCTTCACTACTTTGCCTGCACTGCCCCTGCTTTTTGCCGCTTGGTTTTCGTACTCAGCTTCTACCGATATTTCTTAGACTTAAGGCGGACTGTGAACGCCCTTCCTGCTTGCGAGGGAAATGTCAGCGTATTCGCCTCACCTGGTTTCCCTCACTCAGCATTTCCCCCGCACATGGCGCAACAACCGCGTCGGCAACAATGAGAAGAGAACAGCAACGCACGGCTTGTATCTTTACCTCGTCTGTTCAATAAACATCCAGAAATCCTCCCCATCAAGTAACGACAACTTTTACCGGGGATAGAATCTGTCTTGGTTCTCCAAGTCAGGTGGCCAAGAACAACGCGATGCGTCTCATCAACGTCGAAAGCTTGAAGCTCCACGAGTTCTTCGGAGCAAACATACCCTCTTACGCCATCCTATCACACACATGGGAAACAGAAGAGACCACGTTTCAGGAATGGGAAAGCAACACGAGAGCGGCCCAAAGGAAAGCAGGTCACCGCAAGGTCACAAAGGCCTGCTTCATGGCCAAGACCCTGGGATACGAGTGGCTATGGGCCGACACCAACTGCATCGACAAGAACAGCTCTGCCGAGCTCTCCGAGGCCATCAACTCTATGTTCGCCTGGTACGCAAATGCGGAGATATGCTTCGCCTACCTGGCAGACGTCCCAACCGGAAATTCCGACGATCTCGGCCCGGTAGCAGCGCAGGTCCGCGCAAGTCGCTGGTTCACCCGGGGCTGGACTCTCCAAGAGCTCCTGGCCCCGAAGACCGTCGTCTTCTGCGCGGCGGACTGGTCCCCGATCGGCACCAGAGGCAATGCGCTGACAAGCGACTTGGTCCAGGCCACGGGAATCCACAGCGACTTCTTGACTGGCAAGAAACCCATCGCCCGCGCCAATGTGGCTACGAAGCTCTCTTGGGTTTCACAGAGGGTCACTACCCGGGAGGAGGACATCGCGTACTGCATGCTGGGCATCTTCGACATCAACATGCCCCTGCTCTACGGAGAGGGCAGCAAGGCGTTCAACCGGCTTCAGGAAGAGATCATCAAGGTCTCCAACGACATGACCATCTTCTCCTGGCCCTGGGACGAGTCCATGCCGGCAGGCTGGGCGAGCTTTCTGGCGCCATCCCCATCGGCCTTCCGGAACTGGGAGGAGCTGCAGCTCGCGCCCTCGTTCATCGGGACCGCGGAGGAGACGCTGTCGTTCCACATGACGAACGCTGGTCTGTCGATCCGGCGGCCCGTCCTCGCCACCATGACCGGGTACATCGTCGGCCTGGCCACGGAGTTCAATGCCGTGGCGTCCATGCAACTCTCCGCCTGGATCCCCGTGCGCGGGACGAGCAGGTACGGGACCTTGTTGGTCAGGCGGCACACATGGCCCCCGAAGCCGCTCACTCTTTCGAGACTCTTCACTGAGGTCTCGATGTTGAAGAACATAGTGGTCAGGCGCCAAGATGATCTGTTGTGGGACACCAGCTACAGCCTCCGCAAGCACATGCTACCCTCCTCGTACGTGCCGCAGCCCGACAGAGGGCTCAGACGGGTTGGCATGTTCCCGCTCTTCTCATCCGAGGCACTGCGGTACGCATGGATCGAGGGCGACTGGAACACCACGCTCACGGGAAACCGCGACATCATGTGGCTCAACTCTATTCGCTACGAAGATATGGAAATGGCCGAATGCATGGTAGAAATTTCCATCAGACGTCCAATCCTCGGGATTGTCCGGTTGGCGATATTGTTGGGAGCTGCGTTCGACGACAGGGCAGGAAAAATCCACTGGTCTTGTCAAATCTTGGAGCGAAACGACCAAAGCCCCAGCTACGGCAACGGCGCGCTGAGAGGTAACATCCAAAAGATGGCACAGCTGCAGGAAGAACGAACGACATGGGAGAATGACGAGAACGACCTCAACCTCAGAATCGGAGACTACGCGCCGGTTTATGACGGCCAAGTTCGATACCTCCTGATTTGGAGCAAGGGCGGAAACTAAGCCAGGAGCATTGCTTGTGTAACATATGTCTGTAGGATCGCGTATCCCTTCGTGACGCAAGAGTAAGTAATCGAAGCCACCACGACGACTTCAGGAGACACGGCCGCAGCTGGACGGGGTTCATACCACATTATTACAAGCTTTCATAACAATATTAATCACTGGATATATGAATAGGCCATCATCAATCTTTACTAGATAACTTACAGATATGTTCGCAAGCCCACCAGGCCTCAAACTCACCCGCAAAAACAATAAATAAGTAGGATTGAAAGCCTCCCGAATTGATTACATGCGCTCGTCATGCGTCAGGTTGGCGTAAACAAACGAGGCTTCGGGCATAGGATCCCCCCAAAGGAGCATGATGAAATCCAATTGACCACTCTTCGGGTGTCTAGGGAGAATTGCTGCTGGTGTGTAAGCAGTAACAGCGAGTCCGGCCAAAGACAAACCAAAACCATTATTTTGACTCGCGCACAGAGTATAGCAGCATCTCAAGCTGCTCAGTGTTCCTGAAGGGGGCCTAAAGGTTTGAGAAGACAGTGTAGAAGACCTGTGAATCCAAGTGGGACAAAGATGGCGACAAGTACAAGATCAGGGTCCCGAACTCGAACAGCGACGAAAACAGGGCGAGATGCGTGTACGAGACTTGCAGGGAAAGGGGCGCCCAGTACTGGAGCAAGGATCAGTACGGCAACGACGTCTAGGTTGGAACTTCATGGAAGCATGTATTCTTGCACTTTGCGCTTGAGTTCCCATCGACACTTTAAATATGATTTTGCATTGGGGTTTTCAGTCGTGGGACTTTCCCCAGTAAATAGTCATCATCTAGTTGTACTAGAATCTATTTTTGTCCGCTTTGATTGAAACTGTTATCCGGCAAGAAAGACTTGCCTGGCGTCTTAGCTCGCTGACTTTGGCGTCAGCTATGAACAATACTACAATGCATGTGGTCTCTTCGCCATTTCATCACGACGGCAAAGCTTGTATTAGCCTCCAAGTCAGTTGATAAAGTCTCAACGTCATCCTCTATCTCTTATAACCCTTCAGAGGTCTAGAGGTATGTATCGTGAACAAAAGGGTCCTGTAGGTTGCCATATGAACAATACTGCGTACCTAGAACCCACTTTCGCATAAATGTGCTATATCTATAGGACCTTGAGCCACAGCACTTCAAGACAACGCACGTTTCTCCGGTCCGCAACTACGAAATGCCTAAGATCCATCTAATCCTCAATAGCTTTCAAATCCCTTCGTATCCTCCACTTCGGTCCAACCTTCATCTCTACGTACATCAGCGGTAGCATCAAAGCGCAAACTCCCCCAAGAAGAACGTAGCTCCAGCTGACGCGGAGAGCCAGGGTCATGCGGTCGATTAAGCCGACAAGTAGGGCAGCAAGTAGGCATCTAACGAGATTTGTCTGTGTCCTTGGTCAGCTTAAAGAATCAAAGCCAAAGCAGCAAGAGCGCCGCTTACACAAGCCGTGGCTGCCGAGCTCCTGCTCTGTAAGATGTCAATCATCAGTGTCATAGTGGTGTTGAGAATCGAAATCGAAGTGTATCCCACTGCTTGTGTCAGTAAAAATAACCGAAACATTATCGCCCGGAAGCAACTACTTACGAACGACCTGAAGGCAGAGAGGCACCGCCATGTGCACCCCTTTATCGACACAGAAGCCCCACGCGATCACGCTGGAGGAGAAGAGCACCAGAAGGATCGGCATGGTGCGTAGTCTCGCGTATTCCTTAGGGAACTCAATCGCACCGTCTGAATCCTCGACGCGCCGCTTGATGCGCGCGTAGTCCCAGTCGAGGAACTTGCCCGTCAGCGTGCTACCCACAATCATGCCGAATCCAGTGGGAAGGTAGCACAATCCCAGCGCTGTCTCGGAGAGCCAAGGGTAGACTCTAGCGAAGGAGGAAGCAACGGTAGTCACGACAGTGTTGTTCACTGCGTAGACGATACCGGTGAAGGTGAGCGTGATGGCGACGTCCGGATAGACGAGAATAACGAAGGGGTTGATGGAGGGACGGACGCCGGGCTTGGACCGGGCGGCCTTCTGCTTCTTGCGCGATCGGCCAACGATGGGGACGAGCGGGATGTAGACACCGCCGAGAGAGACGCTTCCGTTGCCCACGAGGTTTCGAAGAGTCTCGGGGAGGAAGCTGGAATTGTGAGAAGAGACGGATAGCAGGGCTGGAAAGGGGGCTCACAGAAGGATGAACAGGAGGCAGGAGACAGCCATAACGATCAGGAACCAGAAGATGGACCGCCAGCCCAGCTTATCGGAAAGCGCGCCCCCGATGGCAGGGGCAATACAGGGCGAGATCTAGGATCGAATTAGCTTTGGTAGGCTTGAGGGCTGGCGGTCGAATTTCTCACCATAGGTCCAAGGTTGAACATGCCAAAAAAGCCGCCTCTCTCTTCCGGTGTTGATATGTCACCAATTACACCGGCACCTGAACCAAGTTAGTTTTTAGGTCTCTCATCTCGTCAAAACACTCACCAAGTGCGATGGTACTAGCACAGCCCGCAGCTTGGAGGCATCGCAGCACGATCAACAGCCAGAAGGCTTCCGTTGGACACACCGCTATTCCCACGCAGGCGCCTATGAGAACAGTGAGGCAGATCAAGAAGACCGGCCGTCTTCCATATCGGTCGGATAAAGGACCCCAGAGCATCGGGGCTGTTGCGAGATTAGCTCGACGAACGGTCTAGGGTTCATCAGAGGGAAGCACTCACAGATTCCCTGCATAGCAAGAAATGCCGTAACACTCAAGTTTAGCGCTTCAACGGACTTGCCAAACGCTTCAGACAGCTTCGGGATGGCGGGCAGGTAGATGTTCGCGGGCAGTGGGCTAAACAAAGTCAACCTCGGTCCCTACACACCTCCTGAGGGCTATCATACCTGTAGAACCCGGCTACGGCGACCATACCGACGATGAACCATTTTTCTTTCCGGGTGAAGATGCTATACGGCTCCGCCGCCGCCGTCTCCCCGAGCGGGAGGGTAAGGGGCTCCGGGGTGGCGCCGGTCCCGGCCTCGTTCTTGGCGCGTTCAGGCTCGGGTTCCGCCATGGCTGAGAGGCAGCTTACAACAACGTGGGAGTATCACAAAGACTACTGAAGGGAGAGTTCACACAGCGGAAGGTTATCGATCGCCCCGTGGCCTCGAATGATGTGAAGAAGGAAAAGATTGAGCCCCCACGACCCACAACAACACCGAGCGGTAGGGCGAACACACGCCGCCCTCGCAGTCGGTCAGCGAAAAAATTGCCCGAGGATAAACTGGGACCCCGCGCAAAGACCCATGAAGGCCCAGAAGTCGGCCAAAAGCACTCGGTGCCGGTTCGGAAGGGGGAGGCGAAGGCGGGTCCGGCATCCGTTGGGCCCAGCCGCTTATGCCACACCATGTCGTTATTCCCGGACAAGTCTGCCAGGGCAAAGTCCGACCACGCCTTGCCAACTAGCTCAGAACTGCTGCTAGTATAGCTCGGCCCGAAGCGATTATAAATGTCAATGATGCAACGGGCAGAAGAAGAGGCTCTGTGAGGTGGAGCGCGGCGGGTCGATGTGATGTCAGTGTGTCATAAAGCCCATCATGACAGGAGCGGGTCTCGTTAACTCCCGCATTATGAGTCGGCAATCTGGCTTGGCAGAGGCTATTTGGGGTTGAGTTGAAGGTTCGTGGGATCCAGTTCAGAAGACAGTAGTGCCCGTAACTGGGCGTCCTCCCCTGCCAATGCCTCGAGCTCTGGGGTTGGCCAGAGCGATAGAGTACGTAGTGAACAACTTTAGACGGCAAATGGGTTCTGAGCATATCCTGCGCGAAAGAACATGCGTCTGTTCAACTATAGTCTAGGGTAGAGCGCTCTTAAGAGTACCTTCATGAGTAATTCCATAACTGCCTTTGTCGTCGTCCTTTTCCTCGTCCTGGATGGTGTCTCCAACCTAGGGTTGAGGAACGAGGCTTCAAACCTAAAGGGAAAGCAAGAGATTCTTAACAACTTGGCGTTGAAGACATTCAACGTCAGCCGCGGGCTTTCGTCAGTCTCTGTTACCCAGCAGCTTCTGTGTCTCAGCATTACTAGTGCTCATCACAACCTAGTCCACGCCAACATATGCTTACTTAGAAACCGTTATCCATTCGTGCATAGAACTCAGCAACTTCAACGTGTTTTCAGTTGAAGAGCGCATCATCATGGGCACAACCAAAACACGGCTCCCTGAATGCTAGACAAATACCAGTCTGTTGCTGCAAGCAGGATACTTCGGAATCTGGAACTACGCGCAGCGTGTTTTGCGGTTAATCGACGAGCTCGGCATAGCTCCGGTCTCGGACTTGATCACCCGTCCCAAACAACTTATACAGCGGTTCATGCATGCAGCCGTGCCAACAAGAGACGGTGAAGACGACAGACATGTGATGTCAGACTTGCTCGGGCCACATTCGCCCAGGGCCTCGTCACTCAATAACTCTGCCTCGATGCTGGACCGCACCGTGCCCAGCGGAGCTGCGCACCGGCTTTCAGCTATTCTCGGACTCGCTTAACATCTCCGAATGCTGCGGAGCGGATTGCTTGAGCTTTCTGTAAGGGGCAATCATCGCGACGTGCTCAACATCTCCGGCCCGGCGCCGCCGTCCTAGCAGCCGGTGCGCTCAGTTCTGCTCTGGCTTTGCAAACTCCCCTGCATGGCGCAGGCGCCGGACGTCTTTCGGGGCCGATCTCCGAGACGGCCGAGAGAGAATTCATCTCATGATGCGAGTTTGCAGTCCTCCGGTTTGCTGTATATCTCACTCCGGAAGTGCAAAAAAGACAACGTCGAGGTGCTGCATGCAGCGTCGTCACCTCCGGAAGTTGTGGTGTGTGTCGGCGCATGCTGCCCCTTGTCAGGGCAGGAGAAAGTATCAAGTGGTTGCCAACTACAATTCCTACTGTCTGCCCAGTGTCCGGAATAGAAGGCAGCAAAGAAACGGGTGGAAGCATCCAATGTTCGTCCCATCGCGCGGGTGCCTGCATCACCCGCCCCTCCGTCATGCCGGATCCATGGCCGTCGGGCATCGTCTCCCGGGGTTCAGGGACCACTCTGGGCATCTAGTTTTCAAAAAAGGGGGTGTGCTGCGCCGTCGAAACCGGAAGGTCAGGAGGATTGAAAAACAAAGGAGGCGAAAAGCAAGATACAGGTGCGCCGTCACGCCGTGCGAGACGCATCTTGATTCCCACGTCCCGGGCCCATTGGTGCGTTGGAGCATGGGTTGGTGTTGGAACCCCTATTTCCATTTCCCATCTGGTTGGAAAACGGCCGCGACACGTTGCTTTGTATTGTATGCAAAGAAGAAAAGTCCTACGTGTTTCGAGGAGATCCGAATCTCACGGCGCATGGCTTGGAGGGAGAAAACAATGCACCGAAACTGAGAATAATCTCTTCGTCCCCCTGAAACTGAACATGCATTCATTCCATCACCTCCCCCCTTCCCAACAGTGCAAGTAGCCGCCCGGAAATGCCGTTTGCCTCTTCCAATTGTTTTCTTCTCTTCTGCTTCTATTTCGCACGTAATGTCGTGGCAACTGAAACTTGCAGGCGAAGCGAGCGAGAGGGGCCCAAGGCAGCGGAACCACTTTCCGAGGGGCTGAATGCGGCGCAGCTTTTCTGTGTCACCTCCTTCATCCAGGCAAGATTCGCCTCGGATGTTGAACAGGATGCAGTCTGAGACCATGGGAGCTTTTGAAAAACAGAAAAGAAAAGGAGGAAATGAGATAGCGAGAGAGAGGAAGGATTCAACCTCGCCGGAGTTGGATCACATGCCTGAAGGGATTGCGGAGTTGATGCCACGGCGTAGGCCACATTGACACGGCATCACCATCTGACCTGGCCCTCGATCGTGAGATTGGACGCGTCGGCTCACACGACCAGAGCCACGACTTTCGCAACCGTTATCTCTTCCCTTTCCCCCGCAATCTTGAATACCGTCGTGCGAAGGTGGCTGGCCCAGACGTGGCCGATCGCAGCCACCATGGCCTCCACGTCGTTGTCGAGCAACGCAACACGAACGAGAAGACCCTGGAACTACCGTCCCAGTGCCGTCCTCTGAACCTTGTCCCCGCGGAAGCCGTTCAAATAGGGTTCCATTTGTAGCCGCCTCGTCCGGGGACTGCGGGATAGCGTGAACTCAGCGTGTGGCCCCCAGCCGCTATCCGGGGTGTGGGCGTTCGTCTCGTGGCCGCGTAGGATTGGTATGGTTTCCGGGCGAGGAGAGATGCATCGGAAGGACGCAAGAGACGCTAGCGAGAATTGTTGGGATTTTTCCCTTCGTGTGGTCTGCATGTGGTCTCCAATGCTGTGATGTTGTGGCTGTGGTACGGGCTCGATGTCAGATGGGATGTCAGTACGCTCAGGGACCTGTCAGCTTCACGCGTCCGTCTCCCTCCACGTGTCCGTCTTACCAGGGCGTCGGTTCGTTGGATAGAGGAAAAAAGAAAAAAAGAAGAAGAAGCTGCTGTCGGTCTGGATCCGGTCCCGGTCGTCCACCGGTGCAAGGGAGAAGTGGGAACTCTGCCGTGGGGGTGTTGATGCGTGGGTGGCTGAGCATCTCCCTCCCTCGTCCGGTCGAAGTGGTGCGGTTTCCGACGGATATGGGCCGACATTGGCAGCAAAAGCTGGGGAAAGGATGGGTGTCAAGTCGAGATTGCAGATTCGGCGCCATCTTTCCCCGCGAAACGCCAACGGAACGAGGTTTCCTTTGCTCCGTAATTCTCTCCATATCTGGGGAAGAGAGACAAGTTGGTTCGAACCTTGGAAGTTGGAACCTACAGTTTCACTAACGTAAGCCACCATGACTGGTAAACGGATGTTTCGTCCAGGCTCGTGACACTATCAGGTAACGAGAAATGGCCGCAAAGCTTATCCCATCGTCCGGCCGTCTTTGCTCGTTCTTGGTCCCGTCTTGTCCGCCATCCCCCTTTGAGCCCGCGAGGGAGGGGGGAAGCGGGCGGTCTACGGATAGCAAACCCCAAGACGAGGAATTGGGGAAAAGGGCACCGAGAGCCCAAGAACCACCAAGACTCACTAGTATGCGCCTGGCCGTGGTTGGGTTGCGGCAGACTGGATCCAGGCCAGCGGCCCAGGACTTTGAACTCGCGCGCGCGCGCAGGCAGAGAGCTAGTTTACTGGTGACGAGATGGCGGTCTTTTCCCCGGTATCGGTTCCCGTTGGTTGCCCGGACAGAAGTCCGTCCGGGGGGGGGGTGTTCGGTCTCCAACTTTGTGTTGATTACGCTATCCACACCAATGGCACGCGAAATATTGCGCCCTGACGGCGCAACAGACTCGAAAAGAACGAGCAGAGATCTTGGCCGCAGCGCTAGCAGGATGACAGACGGGGAAGAAGCCCGCAGGAGCTCGCCCCTTGCCGCCCGTTACCCACTGCCGGTCCTCCCATGATCCTTCCAAGTCTCCTCTCTCCCCCAACCTGCTTCTCCTCTTCTCGGTCTGTCTCCGCGGCCTCCGTGCGGGGAAGCAGACGCCCAAGAAACGTGGAAAAGCCACTGGTTTGCGGGGAGACTTAGCAGAGGGGGAGGGGGGGGGGCATCGAGGGCACGGATGAGGGCTCCTAACCCCGTCATACCTGTTTAAGCTTGCAAGTTTTCGCTCTCATTGTCCGTTTTGGCCATCTCTTATGCTTATTCTGCCTTGAAAGAAGTGGAGAAAGCCGTGAGGGGAAGATGGGGAATGGGGGGCGGTCATGATGACAGTGATGGCGAGAACGAGCCCGCCATGGGTGTTTGGAGGAGCAGCACTCCCAAGACCACAGACATGATGAAAAAAAAAAAATTCCGAAAAATTGCCCACTCTCTTGCGACCTCACGACTCAACACCGCCGCTGTCCTGGACCTCCTTGCCCAGTCCCCTTGGCCCAGAACCCAATGGAACGCTCCATGTCCGGTCAAAACGGGTACGGCAAACCCCCTCTCTCTTCCAATACTGCGTTGCGTGCTCTCGGCGACAAGGGAGCTAAGGGGAGTCCGTACATAGTATCTGTAAATGTAATGTGAGAATTTTTGGAATATTCCACGCAGCGCCCAGACGCAAACAGTCGGACCTTCTCAGCGTCACGCCGTAGCACAAACATCACATATGCAGGTGAAGTGTGTCCCCCTATTTCTAATCGCTTGCTCCGGGGCGTTTTCGCTGCTGTGTTTGTGTACTTACAGTGCCGTGTACGGCGGACGCATCGCAGATCATAGATTCAATGGTGCTGCACTCACGGCGCCAACAGCAACAGGGTCGCCAACGTGACGTGACGGTGAGCGACCCCGGCCTGCAAGATACGAGTCATGGATTTCTGTCCTCTTGCCTCTCTCTCAATTCCAGCGCCGCCGTTGGTGCTTGTCTTTCTCCTGCCTCTCTCTGAGCCTTGGCACCTTTCTTCTGGCCCTCCGCCGTCCTTCTCCGCCTCCGATACCCCCATCTCAGAGTTCCATCATCCCCCCAATTCCAACTCAAGCCTTAGCTCCGGTGAACCCCGGCCAGGTGCCCCCCGGCCAGGTGCCCCCCGGCCAGGTGCCCCCCGGCCGCCCCCGGTCTGCCGGCCAATCACTAGCAGCAGAGCCGTTTCCGGTGTGGGCTCACGAGAGGTGCCAAGATCTCTTGGTGCGCTTTTGCAGGTAAGTAATCCGGTCGTACGGACAGGAAGGGGAAAAAAAATACACGAAAAATTAGACGCAGCCAGAAGGCTAGAGATAGATGCATGCCCAAGTGCCCTACCTGCAGGAGTAGTGTGTGTATGCAGTCGCGGATGAAGCACCCCCTTGCCGGTCCCTATCGTTACGCCCTCGTTATTGTACTGTAGGCTATCCGTACGAAGTACTGCCATGTACTCTGCAATCCAACCGCCACATGACCTGTGCTTTACATGACGCTTAAGCAGTGGATGGGCTTTAATCTCGTCTTTTTTGGTCACGGCTTGTCCAACATAGGAAGACTGATAAGAGCCTCGTTACTGTGAATGGTAACCGTGTGCTCCACCACAACAGATCACACGTGGTGGCTTTACCTGTGGCTGGCGTCCAAAGTCGAGACTCGAGGTCAAAAAGCCCAAGGCAGTACGACTATGATACGAACGGGGTCGAGTATGGGTGATTGATGGGTGCTTTTGTTTCCCAGGTTGTACTCTGCAAGGTCTCTCTCTGCGACGGAAAAAGACATGGGTTCGAGCAACATCATCCCTCTCACCCCTGCGAAACCCTCCCTCCCCCGCACAGTAATGTCTACCCACATCCATCCATCCCTCCATGCCATGTCCCCTTCCCCCCATCTGCCATGCCAATGTGGATGTGGGTGGGAGGGGATTGCTTACACCATACGGAGTACTTCGTCGCCCTCGACGTCGGTCCTACGCCTCTCATCTCCATTGCTACCGTTCGCAAATCAACATGTATGAGTGTGAGTGGATCGTCGGGTAGCACTCGGCGGCGACGGAGGATGGAGGGACTCCTCCCTACCACCCCTACACTCTATCACTTGATGGAGTTGCCCAGTCGGACGCCCACATGTAGCCTCGCTCCTCCTGCTGCTCCGTCTGAACTCACACTCTCTCCTGGACTCGGATCTTATAAAGACGTGCCCGACGTTTCATCCCATCCCGGAGGAGAGATAGATCGTCTCTCTCACCTTATTAACCCCTCCAGACCCTCGACCCCTCTCTCCCGTCGTTCGGTAGTGCACAATCGCATCTTCTCTCTTGCCGCGTTGCACCGCATCGCATCGCGCTCGCGCTCGCTGTCTGCCCTATCCCATTTCAGTCCATCTTCGCTCTTCTCGGTCTTCTCCCCCAGAGACCAGGGCCCAACCAAATCACGGCGCGCTCCCGTCGTCCCCGTGCTCTTGAACCACCCGAGCATCTGGCCGAACCAAACGGCACCACGAAGCTCCGCCAGTAGAAGAGGATTCTTCTCTCACACACAGATCGGAAAGAGACACGACGCCCGCCGCCTCCCTGCACCCATCCCCATCTTTTCCCCCTTGCCCTTTCGCAACCCATCCTCTGGTTTCCCAAGGAGCCCAATAACCTCCCACGGCAAGCAAACACACACGAACAACGCCCACCCCCTCCCCTGAAACGAAACCCGCAGCCATGGAAGAGCACTACGGCAAGCGCGACGTCGAGCTGAACGAGAGGAGTTCGGACGAGAAGCCCCAAGATGCCCAGCTCGAGCAGGCCCGCCAACTGGCCGACCTGCCCGATCCCGACGCCGGCAAGACCCCCGAAGAGCGGGCCGAGATTGTACGTCCTCACTCACCAACCTCTTTCCCGTGCTTCTCTCGCTGCGGCGGCAGAAGCATACAGCAAAGAATCTCAGGCGGCTAACATGCGTGCTTTGCGAATAGGACCGCAAGTTGATGTGGAAGGTCGACCTCTGGCTCGTCCCCTGGCTCTCTCTCCTGTAAGATCACCACTTACATACTCCCATTTCACCCTCACAACCGTCGCGCATCATTTCTAACAAGCTGCCCACAGCTACCTCCTCTCATTCCTCGACCGAACAAACATCGGCAATGCACGTCTCGCCGGCATGGAGAAGGACCTGGGTATGGCCGGCACCGACTACAACCTGTCGCTCACCATCTTCTTCATCTCATACGCCGTCTTCGAGCCCGCCACCAACGCCCTCCTCAAGCGCCTCACACCGCGCATCTTCTTCACCGGCATCATCGTCGTCTGGGGTACCATCATGACTCTCATGGGTCTCTGCCACAATTTCCCCGGTCTGCTGGCTGCCCGTTGGTTCCTGGGTATCGCTGAGGCCGGCCTCTTCCCCGGTGTCAACTACTACCTCTCCTGCTGGTACAAGGGTTCCGAGATCGGTGTCCGCTCCGCCGTCTTCTTCTCCGCCGCCGCCCTGGCCGGCTCCTTCGGCGGCCTCCTCGCCGCCGCCATCGCCAAGATGGACGGCCTCGGCGGCAGGCCCGGCTGGGCCTGGATCTTCATCATCGAGGGTCTCGCCACCGTCATCGTCGGCGCCTTCTGCTGGTGGATGGTCTTCGACTGGCCCGAGGATGCCCGCTTCCTCACCCCCGACGAGCGCATCCGCGTCCAGCGCCGCCTGCTCGCCGACAAGCAGGGCCGCACCGCCGAGGACTTCGACAAGCGCCACATCTACGAGGCCATGAAGGACTGGAAGACGTACGGCTACATGGTCATCTACATGGGCTGCCTCGTGCCCCTCTACGCCTTCTCCCTCTTCCTGCCCACCATCCTCCGCGGCATGGGCCACGAGGGCACCAAGGCCCAGCTCCTCTCCGTCCCGCCCTACGCCGTCGCCGCCGCGCTGACCGTCACCGTCGGCGTCATCGCCGACCGCACCCGCTACCGCGGCTACTGCAACATCGCCACCGTCACCATCGGCATCGTCGGCTTCGTCATGCTCATGGCCTCGAGCGACCCGCAGATCCAGTACGCGGGAACCTTCCTCGGCGCCGCGGGCATCTACCCGACCATCTCCAACACGCTCTCCTGGGTCATCAACAACACCGAGGGCTCGCTCAAGCGCGCCTTCGTGCTGGGCATGGTCGTCGGCTGGGGCAACCTCAACGGCGTTGTGTCGTCCAACATCTACCTCACCCACGAGAGCCCGCGCTTCTTCACCGGCCACGCCGTCGTCCTCGGCTACCAGGTGCTCTTCCTCCTCGGCGGCTCCGTCTTCATGCACATCGCCTTCCGCCGCATGAACTCGTACCGCCGCGCCGGCAAGATGAACGCCAAGTGGGACGCCATGACCGAGGAGCAGAAGTGGGTTGCCGGCGACAGGCGTCCGGACTTCTTCTACACGCTCTGAGCGACTGTTGGAAGGGGAGGAAAGGAGCGTATTGCATTTTCTTTTGCGGTGCTTTTCTTGGGAAGACATATACCTGGTAGACCTAGGGTTGGAAGCGGGATGAGGAAATGAGGTTCTTTTCTTTCTGTGATGACGGTTCGGGAAAAGGGAAATTGGGGGAACGCGTCTATCGGCATGACACAGCGTTGAGGACGCTCATTTTGTATATTGCTTGGCCTGATATATGGCCTTTTGTGACGTCAATGATACCACACAGCAGCTTGCTTTACTCATATCATGGTCGGTCCGTTTGGGTGCCTCTGAAGTCTGAATCGCTGTACGGGAATGCTTGCAAGAGATATCATATAATGACAGGCACAGCAGAGTCAAGACGGGACTTGCATGTTATGAGCTTGAGGACAACATGTAGGTGGCTATGCTCTCGTCAAAAAGCTGAAGGAAGGTCTCGTGGCGAAAGTCATCCCGACCCTCCCGGAGGAGCGCCTGCGACACCAGCTCGGCCCGGGGACCTATCGCCACGGGAGCCAGCTCGGCCGGCCCCCCGTGGTCGCACTTGAAGAACCTTCCCTCGGAATGCAACCAACCCATCTGGTGTCCCGGTCTCATCTGTCAGATCTCGCAGTAGCACACGTTCGACCTGCATTTGCCCTATCTGGTATCCCGTCGCGCCGATCGAGTCTTCTCGTCAGCACCAACTCCCGGGCGTCCGCGCCACCCCGCGACCACCTGACCGCGCCCGTGCTACCTGAATCGTCCAACGGCCACGAGAGCAACGATATCCAATTGTAGCTGGTATGCTTACGTCAAGGGAGCTGGGTAGGACTCGGCTTCCCTCTTGGCTTCCTGTTTTGCCTTCATTTGGGGAGATCTGGTGGCCGACGAGAGACCGCGAAGACTTCGATACGAGGCTTAAAGGTAAGATGATACTATAATAGCACCTAAGACAGAAACTCGGGCAAAAGAAACAAGATCCTTCGAACACTACTCAAGCGTGAGAATGAGCCATCTATAAAAGACAGCCTGCCGGTATTTAAGGCAACACAACTTATCAAACCAGCTACCAGAAATACAGAACACTATCAACGTATCCCTTTGAAGCAGTCATAATGAAGCCCGTTTTCATCCTCTCAGCCCTCTTGCCATCCCTAGCCGTTGCTGCTCCGGCGGAGCTTCATCAGCGACAGGATTCCATCACCCACTTCGATGCGAGCGAGTTCAACGGCAACTGCCGCGCCGACAACACCGGATGCTCGTAAGTCCCCTCTCCAACTTTCTCTCGCCCCAAGCTTAGCCCCCAACACTTCCGAACCTCCTATTGTCTCACCAAGGACTCGAAACTGACTATTTCAGCTGGTCCGTAACCATCATCTCGCGCGGCCTCGCAACCGTCCCCGTCATCCCGGTCACTTGCTCCACCTCGACCGCCGTCGGGAAGGACTTCCCCAGCTCCTCCCCGCCGCTCGTCTGCTCCGACCCCATTGCCGGCATCGAGTTCACGCGCGTCGCCCAGGGCTACCGGCTTTCCATCTTCAAAGCCCAGAGCGCCGAGAAGGACGAGGTCGCGGCCACGGTGCTGCCGATCGGGGACTGGCCCGAGATCCTGGACTCTACTGGGTACCACGAGACGTACATCGGGCCATCTGAGTTCACAGTTCCTGTTGTCTAGGTGCTCATTCTGTAAATGGTGAAAGTTCGTGGGGTAGAGGGTACAGGCTCAACGAGGGGCTGTTGTTTGTATAGACTATGAAGACATCGAAGGGTAGAGAAGCAATGTAACTCCCGCCAAACGCAAACGCCAGTTTCATACACAATCGACCCTAGACTACTCCACCCATGCTCCTGGCATAGTCCGCTTCTGCGGTTTCAGGCCCATCCGCCTTAGCATCTTCATCTTCTTCTTCTCCTGCTTCCTGGCGAATCTGGCGTGATTAAAGCGACAGGAATGAAACTTGCACCAGTCCATTCGAGCCGAGAGACACGGCTGCCCTAACTTGTTCCCAGACTGACACAAGGTATGAGTCCCCCCATGAAATGGCCATAGCGCGAGATAGTTGCCGTCAATGTTGCAGGGGCAAAAGTTTGAATACTCAGATAGCATTCTGATGGCTTCCCTGAAGCGGCCGTTCGTGTTGTGGTCATCAAGCCGCTTGGATACCATAGCCCACGTCGTTGGCAGTGCCAGGATCTCCCTTTCGTCTTCTTTCGCACCTCCCAACTCCGCGATATAAGCTTGGACCAAATCGAGAATACTTTTCCCATCCAATCTTTGGCGGTCAGAGTCCGAAATCGATTGTTCAATACAAACGACAGCTTGTTCACATAGCAAACCTGGCATAATCGAAATGTGCGGAGAAAAGTCGACATATTCGAGAAGTTGTTGTGCCGAACCTTCAAAGTCTACCCTGACTGAAAGTGCAGGATTCAGGAGGCCCTCTTCCGGGATTATTCTGGTGATTTTCCTTGGATGAAAGCACTCATAAGACGAGCGTGGCCCAAGTTGGACGCGCAACTCGATAGGAGTCGGATTCAAGAGGGATTCTTCCTCAAGATAGCGGCTGATATCTACCTGGCATTCGCCCAGTAGACTAAAATATTGGGACAAAGCTCGCTCCCCATTGTCATTTCTTGGGTCGATGATCCAAACAAGTTCCCCCAGAGCGGTGCTGCCGTGGCGATTTCGATAGTGCATGTCTGAACCTCCCTTGATCAATCTCGGGATGATACTGCGGCGGAGGGCATGTGTCTTTTCCGCTTCAGTGGGATCTTGGTCCTGGTGCCACCAGACACACACAAGGCAGAGAAGAGAACCAAAATAATCGGCGTTTGGAAGTGCGGAGCGATCGTGTTCCGAGACAGCTAACCACTCTATGGCGTCGAGAATAAGTCGAAAACTCCATCGCTTGTCACCACCCCATTGTACCTCGTTCGGATACGGAATAATGTCTTCGGGGTCGTAGTTGACGAGGTCCAAGTTCCGACAAATGGACCTGAAACGTGAATATCCAGGTTGATGATCTTTCCATTTTTGCGATAGTCTATGAATTTCATTCGAACAGTGAGCAAAATGCCATAGTTACGTTAGTTACTATTATGGGGGTAGCACTTGGAAAATGTCATAACGAGCTATAACCTGGAAGGGTTCTTACGTATAACGGGCGAGCCTTGCTTCCACATCATAGCCTAGTTGTTGCATGAAGGGAACGACGTCTCCCGGTGCATCCCGCTCAGCAAGCTTTGGAGCCCATACGGTGTCAGTGTGGCTTAATGACTTGGTTATTCACTAACGTACCTCGGCAATGGAGAAACTCCATTTGAGTGGGTTTAGATCCTTGTATACAATCACAGTCTTGATAGAACAGGTTCCACAACGGATGAGCTCTTGAAAACCTTGCACACCGCGTTCTGCAATTGTGGGGAGAATAGTTTTATGGTAGGTGGAGTAAGAGATAAGATGGGGGAAATCGAGATTGAAAGAAGGGGACGAGTGACTCAGACAAATGTTTGCAATCTCAATGGACCTGGACATAAACGGTGTCCATATCCTGTAACGTTTGCTCGTGGAGCTTGATCCGAACTCGCTGCCGCCGTGGGCTTGGAGCTTTTGTTGTCTGTGTCTTATCTCGCAAGACAGATGTACAAGACCAGCCCAGCTATAGTGGTAGGCCGAAGTAGAGGTGATGATTCCTGCCTTGTGTCGTTTTGTGCATTTCTTGCCCACTTCTGAATGGCTTTCGTCGAGTTTGGGCTCCGGGGGGGTAAATCCTTGCTCCGGTTTGACAAGTTGAGATATAGCTTCGACAGGCTGGTTTTCCGTACAGAGCCTTCCGCTAATATGCCTAGAAGGAGTATCAGCCCAACAGAAACATTTTCAGGAAAATCATCTTCGACTCACAAGACCATAGTGGTTAAAGATACATTCAACACCGACAGCGCCTGCTCAAGCTGCCGCTCCATCTCAAGCATGTCGTCCCTTTTCAGGGCAAGCTTGAGTTTCACCCAACTTCTCGAGACA
Organism: Colletotrichum sojae; assembly: GCA_014235955.1. Lineage (NCBI taxonomy): Eukaryota > Fungi > Ascomycota > Sordariomycetes > Glomerellales > Glomerellaceae > Colletotrichum > Colletotrichum sojae. Next base: position 30,241 of record WIGN01000425.1, read on the forward strand.
ACATTGTTCCCCAGGCGGAAACCCTCCGTTTTATTCAGGGCGTCCTGAATGGGCGAGAGCCGCTGGAGACAGACGACGAGTATCTCGTAAATGTGCTCTCGACCGGGGATATGCCCCCCGCGCCCACGGCTCTGGAGCTCGACCGCATTGATGGTATGGACCGTCGTGGAGCAGACCAGTTTGAGCAGGCCGTTGAGCCGCACGACCTCGGTGGGCGCGTCGTGGATGGTGTCAAGGAAGCTGATGAGCTTGCGAGTCGTTTTGGTGAGCTCCATGGCCAAGGCGACCAGCCCAGCGATGCTGGCTGCTATGCTGAGACCGTCCATGGTTACGGTTTGTGGACCCGTAAGAAGGATTCAGATCTTAGTGAGAGGAAGGACGTGAAGATTGTTGTAGTTGGGAAAGTGAGACAGCCCTCAAGATGATGGAGAGGGGATCTTGCGCTCCGGAGACGAGGCTCCAGGCATCAATGCAGCCAAGAGACTAGAATGATAGCCTGCATACCGGGCTCTAAGTCGTGAAGCACTTAGCCCCAGTGGCTGACTGCAAACTTGCCAATCGGGCGTATATGCGTCGCTGGCTGCAGGCTGAGTTGGCGACCCAGAGTACTTGGCCACCTCCGTTTGGCACACTCATAGAGGTGAGGCGGACATTCTCGGGTATATTTCCCGGGAAAATGATGGGCACCTGGGCATGATAATGTAAGGCAAGTCTTCGGCGGTCGCAGATATTAGGTAGGTATTTCAACTCAATCTATCGACATCTTAGCGTATAGATCGCACATGATAGACTTTCTCAACTTCCCTCTCGCCTAATTTTTCTTGGCATCT